>JAIFHC010000533.1:0-50000 GCA_021229015.1 Solen grandis
TGAATTGAAATACTATCACAGCGACGGTAAACCCCCAATACAACAACAACAAACAAATCATTGTAACATGCGGGGATTTCTCACCTTTTGCATCGTATCGTAAAGCAATGGTATATCGTATATCGTAAATCGCCATAACGTAATATCATATCGAATCACTTTAAGATTTTTTGGCAGTCCAATTTCGGGACAACCTTTATTTATTAATGATTATATATAATATATATATTATATATATATATATAATATAGATATATATATATATATATATATTTTTTTTTTTTTTAGAAAAATAATTCTTCTTTGTGTCTCTTCATTCAACAGTTTGAGTTTTGTGTATTAATATTGTATTCATAAATTATATTATGTTTAGTGAGATCTTTTACTTTGATTAGATATAATAGCCATTCTTTTACTTTTTTATGTACCGGTACATTCACTGTATATAACATGTGTAGTGGCCTACGTGGACTTTCCTGCAACCAGATCACGCTGGGGCGTCTCGTTAAGCAGTTTAATGCACGAGTGAAAAAGAGGTTTTCCGGAAAGCATTCAGCGATATTAAAGTATATGCTGGGCTACATTTCATCCCTATAAGTTTTCTTGGTTGGTTTGATCAAATTTTCATGATTAGCCTGTCTGAAATTAACAAGTTTCAATCTGACCTAAATATGCATAATCAAACTCCGATTTCATCCAAGTGTTGCTCATTTGGAATAACTTAATTTTCCGGGACCTTTTTCTCTTCTGCAGTGTTTGCTCGCGTGTTCTTATTTTAAAACATTGAAAGAGATGATCGTTAACTTAAGAATAGACCTACAATTTAGTCATCTATACCCCCCTCTCTCTCTCTCTCTCTCTCTCACCACACATGCAATCATTTAAATAAAAAAAAAAAGTCATAATTCGCGCAGAGGCAATTTTCTTTTTTTTTCTCGCCCTCTCTTTCAGTTTGAATAAGCAATATACTATCAGGTCCTGGGATCGAATCCCAACCGGGGCACAATTCTTCGGTTGATAGCGTCAAACAAAAGATGTATGAAATTCTGTACTAGATTTGCCCTTGTCTTGCAGTCGAGCAAATTGGGGGTTGCTATGGGTAACTCAGAGAACTCAGCTCAGTACTGGTTCTATACAGGAACTTGTCTCCCGTAATCGGTCGGTTGCTATTCCACTGACACATAAAAGAACCAATGCGTTCTTTTTGCGTAATGAGCTAGGGTATTTCTTGTATCCAACCATGTCTTTTCGATGCTTTGGATTTCAGCAAAAAAAAAAAAAAAAAATTAATTTTTTTTTTAAAAAAAAGGACCCTACAATAGAAGATTAACATTACGCATTGAGATAGAGGCATAGGTTTAAGTCAATATCCAAGCTCTACTTGTCCGTGAAAACACTTTAGTTCACCGTCCATTGATAAACAGTTAAATGGGAGGGAAAATCTATTAAATTCATATTAATACATTTGTATAGTTCGCTCAAATATGTCATTGTGCACGGGTGAGCTTTTAGTGATCACATTTGTCCGTCGGGCGTTGTCGTCGTCCGTTGTCACAATTGCTTGTGACACTCTAGAGGTCACAGTTTTGGCCCCAAGCTCATGAAACTTGGTCAGGATGTTTGTCTCCTGATATCTCGGATGAGTTCCGAAATTGGGTCATGTGGGGTCAAAAACTAGGTCCCAGGTCAAATCTTGCAAAACCTTGTGACACTCTAGAGCCACAACTTTGGCCCAAATCTTCATGAAATTTGGTCAAACTGTTTTGTCTGCATTATATCTCGGATATGTTCGAAATTGGGACATGTGTGGCGGTCAAAAACTAGGTCACTAGGTCAAATCCTTGATAAAAACCTTGTGAACACTATAGAGGCCACAGTTTAGGCCCATCTTCATGGAAACTGGTCAGGATGTTTGTCTACATGATATCTCAGATGAGTTCAAGAATTGGGTCATATGGGGGTCAAAAACTAGGTACCAGGGAAAATCTTTGAAAAACTTTTGAACACTCTACATGCCCAGTTTTGGCCAATCGTCATGAAACCTCGGTCAGGATGTTTGTCTACATGAGATTTTGGATGAGTTAGAAATTGGTCATGTGGGGTCACAAAAAACTAGTCACCAGGTTCAATCATAGAAAACCTTGTGAACTTCTAGAGGCCACAGTTTTTTTTAACCAATCTTCAATATATTTTGGTCAGGTGTATGTCTAATTGAATATTTGATGTGTTCAAAAATGAGTCAATGAGGTCAAAACTAGGTTCACTGGTTCAAGTCTTAGAAACAATTCTTGTGAACACCTCTAGGAGGGCCTACATTTTTGTTCAGTCTTCATTAAACTTGATATGAATAATGACTGCGTGAATTCCCGTTGAGTGCAAAATTCAGGTGGATTAATATATAGGTTCACTTAGTCAAATGATAGAAAAAACACTTCTTTAGATGCCAGATTTTTGTCATTATGCCTCTAAACAGCAATCTTACTCAGGTGAGCTAAACAGGCCCAACTTGGCCCTCTTGTTTTGTATCATTTGTTATTATTGTTGATTGTTATTGTGATTGTTATCATACCGTAATCATAAAAGATGTATTTTAGACAACAATCTTTATTTGAAAAAAAAATCATTCTCTCCTACTATGCTTTTAACTTTGGTTCGATGGAAATCACATAGTCCAGCGCTTTTTCAGGGGGACCCACAAATTTAGTTTGTCCCCATTTCCTGTCCTTCCCTATGTTTATTTCAGATGGATAAACGGTTTTACCAGTTATAGGTGACGATCAAATAATATTAAATTGAGTTTTTGCATATTCCTGAATTGCAGTCAATCAAGGTATAAAAAATGTCATGTAAATGTGGCTTACCGTTATTGTATATCGCATAAAGTTAAATCGAGATGATGGATTGTATATCCAGTTATAAAACAAATATCATTCGTATTGTATCGAATCGTACAGGTAAATCAAAATTTGCTATCGCACATCGCATATCACAGATCGTATATCGCATATTGTATATCGGATCAGTAATTCAACGTATATCAATCGTATTTTTTGACAATGAATACGATCGCACCACTGTATGGAAAAATATTGGACTGAGTTTTATTCAAGTGCATAAAAAATAATAAGGGCTTTCTATAGAATCTAAGTTCATTCAAATCCTTAAGCTTCTGTATTTACCAAGATATTTGTTAGTCTAGGTTGCCATTATGACAATTTTTTGACTGACTTGATCTCTCTCTCTCTCTCTCTCTCTCTTCTACTTATTCCTTCTCATTCTTTCTTCCTTCCTCCTCTCATTCCTCTACTTTTTCCTTCTCACCGTTTCAAACCTCCCTCACACCCCTTTTCTCTCTATCCCCTCTCCTCATCCCCCCTCATTATTCCTTAACCTCTTTTTTCTTACCATCCTTCCCCTCACTCTCTCTCTCTATTCTCTCTCTCTCTCTCTCTACACATAACTTCAAAAGTTTTCCAATAAAGCAGCCCACCCCACAACTGAGATGTAAAGCCTTCCTCTATCAGATATCAGAGAGAAGGGCTGAGGAGGTTGCATACTAAAAAGGCTCATCAAACCAGTTGGACACAACAAAGAAGTGCATTAACTCTTGTCTTCTATTCAGCTCCCCTGATGTTATTCTTTCTTAATCAAAAGGTCTGCAGTTACGGCCAGAATTATGTTTTCTCCAATATGTGTTTTTTTTTTCTCTTGTTTGATATCTCTTTTATTGTTCGTCCATAGGCAACCAGAATGACCAATATAATAAAAATTTGATTGCATTAAAACAGGTGCTAGCAGTGGCTGATTATTATTCATAATTTTTTGTGTAGTCTTTATGAGTAAATGAAGTAAAAATAGTTTATTACTTAATAAAACGGTATCAATTAAAAAACATTTACACCAGTGTTCCAAATGCGTTTTGCTTTACTTTGTTTTACAGACAAACTTTAAAATAACTGTAAACATCATTATAAATTGCTTGATGTAATAAAAACAGCATTACATATAGAGCACTGTGGGCATTTAAGGACTTGTTAAAGCAGCTTGTTCACATGTTGATTGGTAAAAGTGAATATAAAAATTGTTCTCCTCTCCCATGTTAATATGGGTTTGGACCCTTTTTATTTGACAAATAAAATAGGCTTGTTAGTCACATTGCACAGAAAAAATATTCGTTTTGTAAATGCCCCCACTTCCGGAATTCTAATTAACAATAGACTTGACTATTTGATTTTACGTTCTTTGACAGTAATTCATCATTTATAGCGACCGTCAAGCTAATTACAGGTGGAGGAAGACCCTGAATGCACGGAGAAATCCAGGTCGAACCACCAACCTACCGTAAGCCAGCTGGAAGGCTTCCTCACATGAAAATCCAAATAACCCTGCAGGGATACATACCAATGCGATGGAGGGCTGAGTGAGTGTTAAAGTCAGTGACTTTACCTCTCAGCCACGGACGGCCCCTCTAATTAAATATATATTATATTGTAATTCCAAAGCAGGTGCGCTTACTCTACCATGTGACCACCCACTCTGCACACTTGGTGTCTTCACCAGTCCTGGAAAAAAAAAAGGGGCGTTAGTTAAAATTTCAGCTCTGTCACAACGTGAAGTGGCGGCTTCTGTAACAATATGGATATAGTTTTGACTAGTTTATCAATGCTAAAATAGCCAAAGAAACTTTCAGGGAACAACAATGAAACAATAAACAACATGTCATTTGCAGAATGGTCCATCATAGCATAGCTCTCATCTCTTTACCCGTTCTGAATTGGAGATTGGTGGGTTTGATTCCCAGCCACGACGATACCAAAGTCGTTAAAAAATTGGTACTGGTTTATATAGCTCCCTTGCTATGGTCGCCTCAGCATATAAAGGTAGTTGCAGGGTGGTTGGCCCAGTGTCAAGATAAAGTGATAGAGTGTGGTTTCATGCCACATGTCTAGCTTCTATATCTGTCCCAAGTAGGACATCTTCTCTGATACCAAATGAATGAATTTTGTCAATGGGACATTAACTAAAACCCCAATAAAACAAAAAAACAATCTTCTCTTTCCCTCTCTCTATGTTTTAATGTGTTGTTGCTCTTTTTTTCCAAAGAGATAAAAAAAAACAACTTTTTTAATTACATTGCACAGCCTAAAGTAGTTATTCCCCATCTACATAAGTATGTTGTCTTCCTACGGTAGTTAGTAGTTACTCCCCATCTACATAACTATGTGTTCTTCCTACGGTAGTTACTCCCCATCTAATATAAGTATGTGTCCTGCCTACGGTAGTGCTCCATCTACTATAGTATGGTGTCTGCCCTACAGTAGTTATTCCCATTCTACATAAGAATGTGTCTGCCTACAATATTATTCCCCATTATACATAAGTATGTGTCTTCCTATGTTGTTTACTTCCCATCTGATGTAAGTATGGTTGCTTACGGTGTTACACCCCATCACAAAAGTATGTGTCTTTCTATGGTAGATACACCCCATCTTACATAACTATGTGTACTGCCTACGTAGTTACTCCCATCTACATAACTATGTGTCTGCCTACGGTACGTTACTTCCCCCCATCTACATAAGTATGTGTCTGCCTACAGTAGTTATTCCCCATCTACATAAGTATGTGTCTGCCTACAGTTGTTATTCCCCATCTACATAAGTATGTGTTGCTACGGTAGTTATTTCCCATCTACATAAGTTTGTGTCTGCCTTACGGGTAGTTATTTCCCTTCTACATACTGTTTGTGTCTGCTGCGGTAGTTATTCCCCCTCTACATATGTATGTGTCTGCCTACGGTAGTTATATCCAATCTACATACACTATGTGTCTGCCTACGGTAGTTACTCCCATCTACATAAGTATGTGCTCTGCCTACCCGGTAATTACTCCCATTACATAAGTATGTGTCGCCTTCGGTAGTTACACCCCATCAACATAACTTATGTGTCTTTCTATGGTAGTGACACACCCATCTACATAAACTAGTGTCTTTTCTAGGTAGTACCCCCATCTACTTAAACTATGTGTCTGCCTACGGTAGTTACTCCCCATCTACATAGTATGTGTATGCCTATGGTAGTAAAATCCCCAACAACATAAATATGCGTCTGCCTATGGTTAGTTACTCCCCATCTACATAAAGTATGTGTTTGCTACGGTAGGTACTCCCATCTACTATGTATATGTCTGCCTGCGGTAGTTATTCCCCATTAAATAAGTACTGTGTCTGACTACGGTAGTTATTCCCCATCTGCATAAGTATGTGTCTGCCTCCGAAGGTTTATTCCCAATCTACATAAAGTATGTGTCTGCCTACGGTATAGTTATTCCCAATCTACATAACTATGTGTTGCCTACGGTAGTTATTCCCCATCTACATAAGTATGTATCTGCTACGGTAGTTAATTCCCCATCTGCATAAGTATGTGTCTGCCTACGGTAGTATAGTTATTCCCCATTTTACATAAGTATGTGTCTGCCTACAGTATTTTTCCCCATCTACATACAAAAAAGTTGTTGTCTACCTACGGTAGTTATTCCCATCTAATATGTATGTGTGCCTACGGTTATTACTCCCCATCTACATGAGTATGTGTCTGCATACGGTAGTAACACCCCATTACATAACTCTGTGTCTTTCTATGGTGTTACCACCCCATCTACATAAAATTGTGTCTTGCTCTACGCGTAGTTATTCCCACTATACATGAAGTATGTGTCTGCCTACGCGGGTTCCTTTTGTTATCTTTTATATTTGTTTTTTTATTATAATATGTTTTATTTTTATGTTTTTTTTACACTTTATTTTTATTTATTTTTATTTTTTTTTTTTTTTTTTTGTTTTTTTTTACTTTTTTTTTATTTTTTATTTTTTATTTTTTCTTATTTTTTTTTGTATTTTTTATTATTTATATTACACCCCATCTACTAAACAATGGTGTTCTGCCTACAGGTAGTAATTCCCCATCTACCTAAGTATGTGTCTGCGCCCTACCGTAGTAACTCACATATACTAAGACTGTGTCTTGCCTTACGGTAGTTCTCCCATCTACTAAGTCATGTTGCCAATGGTAGTTACTCCCCCAATCTACTTAGTTATGTGGGTCTGCCAATGGTAGTTACTCCCTTATCTACGTAAAATATGTGTCTGCCTACGGAGTTAGTTACACCCCATTACATAACTTGTGTCTCCTACAGTAGGTATTCCCATCTATCATAAGAATGTGTCTGCCTACCGGGAGTTATTCCCCATCTTCTAAAGTATGTGTCTGCCTACGGTAGTTATTTCCCCCATCTAGTTAAGTATGTGTCTGCTACGTGGTAGTTATTCCCCATCTACCTAAGTATGTGTCTGCCTTTGGTAGTTACTCCCCAATCTACTAGTATGTGTCTGCCTATGGAGTTACTCCACCATTACTAAGTATGTGTCTTGCTTTTTTTTTTTTTTATTTTTTTTTTTTTTTTTAACCAGTAGTTATTCCCCATTCTATTAGAAATGTGTCTGCAATGGTACGTTACTCAACATCTACGTACTATGTGTTGCCTACGGTTAGTTACTCCCCATCTCATAAGTATGATGTCTGCCTGCGAGTAGTTATTTCCCAATGTTTCCCTAAGTTGTGTCTGCCTATGGTAGTTATTCCCATCTGCTAAGTATGAGTCTGCCTACGGTAGTTATTCCCATCTACATAAGTATGTGTTGCTACGGTAGTTATTCCCAATCTACATTACTAGTGTCTGCTACGGTAGTTATTTCCACATCTACATAAGTATGTGTCTGCCTACGGTAGTTACACCCATCTACATAAGTATGTGTCTGCCAATGGTAGATATTCCCCATTCTAGTAAGTATGTGTCTGCATACAGTAGTTATTCCCCATCTAACTTGAACTATGTGTCTGCCTACGGTAGTTACACCCCATCTACATAAAAAAAGTATGTGATCTGCCAATGGTAGTTATTCCCCATCTACGTAATTTAAGTCTTTGCCTACGGTAGTTATTCCCAATCTACCATTTACTATGGTCTGCCTACGGTAGTTACACCCCATCTCCATAAAAGTATGTGTCTGACAATGGATATAGTTATTCCCAATCTACATAGTATGTGTCTGCTACGGTTAAGTTATTCCCCATTAACTTAGTATGTGTCTCGCAATGGTAGTTAATCCCCATCTACATAAGTATGTGTCTTCCTATCGTAGTAGTTACTCCCATCTACAATTACGTATGGGTCTGCCTTACGCGTAGTTACAATCCTCAATTACATAAGTATGTGTCTTCCTACGATAGTTGACACCCCTCTACATAAGTATGTGTCTGTACAGTAGTTACACCCCATCTACTAAGTATGTGTCTGCCCCTACGGTAGTTACTCCCCATCTACATAAGTATGTGTCTGCCTACGGTGTTACACCCCATCTACATAAGTATGGTGGTCTGCCAATGGTAGTTATTCCCCATTACGTAAGTATTGTCTGCCTCATAGTAGTTACCATCCCTTCTACATAAGTATGTGTCTTTCCTATGGTAGTTACCATCCCATCTACATAAGTATGAGTCTGCCAATGGTAGTTAATTCCAATCTACATAAAGTATGTTGTTTGCAAATGGTAGTTATCCCCATTACGTAAGTATAAGTCCTGCTATGCGTAGTTACTCCCATCTACTAAGTATGTGTCTCCTATGGTAGTAACACCCCATCTACATAAGTATGTGTTGGCCAATGGTAGTTATTCCCCATTACATAAGTAAGTGTCAGCCATGGTAGTTATTCCCCTTTCTACCATAAAGTATGTGTCTTCCTATGGTAGTTACATCCATCTACATAAGTATTGTTCTGCCTACGGTAGTTACACCCCTCTACCTAGTATGTGTCTGCCTACGTAGTTTATTCACCATCTACTAAGTATGTGTCTGCCTACGGTAAGTTATTCCCCCATCTACATAAGTATGTGTCTGCCTACGGTAGTTAACCCATCTACATACGTATTGTGTCTCGCTACAGTATTATTCCAATTACATAATTATGTGTCTGCCTACGGTGTTACACCCCATCTACATTAAAGTATGTTCTGCCTACAGTAGTTATTCCATCTACATAAGTCTGTGTCTGCCTACGGTAGTTACACCCATTCTACATAAGTATGTGTCTGCCTACAGTAGTAATTCCCCATCTACTAAGTATGAGTTGCCTAGTAGTTACTCACCATCTACATAAGTATGTTGTCTCCTACGGTAGTTACACCCGATCTACTAACTATGTGTCTGCCTATGGTAGTTACTACCCCCTTTTATTAAGTATGGTCTGCCTACGGTCAGTTATTCCCCAGCTACTAAAGTCATGTGTTTGCCTCCGGTAGTTACTCTTGATTTTATATTTATATTCTTTGTGTCAAGGGACAATCAAGACGGTGGTATTAATCCCCATAGTGAAAGCTCTGGTTCTCGTATAAATTGTACTGCTCAAAAGATGTTTTAAACTAGCAAACCTCAATTAAGTTTTTAGGAAAGAAATACATGTCTTGTGGTAGCAAAGCTAGATGTCCATACGCTGGGAAGACGAATTCTTACAAGTAATAAGACATTAAAAGAAGTGTTTAATGTGGATATTTCTTTAGCTCACCTGAGCACATGTGCTCAGGATGATCTATTAGGAGCGTTGTGAATGTCTCCGTTGTCTGTCATCTGTCCGTCGTCTGTCGTCCACATTCAGTTTGTTGGACTCTCTAGCATCTAAGTTCCTTATGCATAATCTTCAACTTTATGACAATGTTTATGGACCATAATTTCTTTAATTTTCACGTTCAATCATGGCTGTATCAGCCTCAGTTAGGTTCAGAGAGTTTAAAAAAATGCCAGATTCACATTTTGATTACACCCTAAACATCTTCCATTTTCTCAACTTCAAAACTTCTAACAGTATTAATAGCATCTCTCAGCCAAGTTTCAGAAAAGACATAAGGCTGATGTTGAACTTATCTGGTGATTAGGTATGGCCCTTTTCACAGGCTTTGTTTACATTTAGCTTTTCATTAAATATTTGATTATTGCTATTGTAGGCCATTCGGTAGGAGTTATGAGACCTTGAATTATAGGAAAATGCCAGATATTTATTTTGTTTACACTGGCTTTGAAAATCATTAAGCAATCATCAATTTATTATATACGATGATATTGGCAGCAAAAATCTCAACTAAGTTTGATTATAGCTAATATTTGACTGTTAGAGGCCACATTTTGACCCTTGAATCTCAGAACCATCACACATATTGCCCGTCTTTCAGCAGTACAGGGCAATGAAGGCAATGTTTTAGGTGAGACGGACTTGAGGGCCATCTTGGGCCCTCTGGTTTTATATAGCACAGAAATTAGGGATGTGCGGTTTTACCGGGTATTGGTAAACCGTGGTCCGAAAGAGCTTGTGGTAGGACCGGTACAGAACACTAATACTGGTAATGAAAAATGGCTGACGGCAACAACTTGTTTTCCGTTTTACAAAAAATTTAAATACATAGTGTATATAAATAGTCTTTTAGGACAATTCCCGGAATATTTTTTTACGGTATATATTGATTACTACCCGTATTGACCTAAAAACACAATATAACCATGGTTACAGTTCCAACTGTGGTTTCCCAGCCCTATTTAGAAATGTTTCCAGTCCATGCTAAACAAAGCACATTTAATGGACATACATTTTTTAAAGTGCTATTAAGTCATTATCTGATATTAATGGCTTGATGTGTTTTATTTAATCCTAACAAATATTTAACCTGCACATAGAGTTAAGTCTACTGTACCAACTGCTAATTATTCAAATATGTGGTTTTTAGGGAATTCCGATCATAATTAAAACAAACATTACCTGTTTGACGTAACAAATTTATCACCTTGTGGAAACTAATACAATGAAATGCAATAACGGGTAAGAACCAAAGCATTCTCATCCCTGTAAACCTTTTAATATGCTGTTTCCTATAGTCCAATAGAATAAGGATAGTTAAACTCATGATAAAAACACATTTACTAATGAGTCCATGATTACTGAACAGCCCATGTTTTCATAGACAGAATTCCCAGAGGTGAACTAAAGATGGCCTTCGCATAAATGTATTGATTAATTATGTCCCTGTTTATGTGATTTGTACCATTTATTATGAACAAGATCATCTCTGACTGGTTCCCATTTTAATCATAGAGGTGTAGTTTCCCTAGGTATATTGCTGAACATTCGCGTTTATGATGATTATAATTTATGATGATGATGGCATATGTCGATGATATCGTCCACAATGTAGTGAACAATTTTGCTGAACGTGCTATTCAAGTAAAAACATTCCTTTGGAGGAGAACATCAGGAGGAGAAGGGGAAATTTGATATGACATTTTATGATCAATTTTATTCACCATTCCATCATAGTGTTTTAGCTCATGTCGGGCACCACCCAAATGATGATTCTAGTAATGATTTACATGCCACCAGTAGCTACAACTGGGAAAATAGGTACGTCAAAATGGTTTATCTAGTTTACACAAAAGAGAACATTAGCGAGACTTATGATTTTCATTTAAGGATGTTTCAGCGGGTTATTGCTGATTTTTAATTTTGATTTTTTTTAATTAATTAGAATGTTAAGTTTGAAGGTTCTTGTATGAAAAAACATGATTGAAAGTATGTTTGCCAAATGTTGAGGGTTCGAAAGTCACATTTTAGTGGTTTTTAATGTAAATTTTGCTTATTTTCAATATAAACAAGAGGGCCATGACGGCCCTTTTAGCTCACCTGAGTACCACTGTCTAAAGGAAACCTTAAGTTGTTATGGACCATAAACCCTCATACAAAGGAATACAAACCTTGGCTTATTTTCTTATGTATACATCAGATCAAGAATGCTTTTTAAATGTAGATGCTAGACTGTAAAAACAAAATTAATTATGACATTTTTCTAGAGGGTTTCAGTACTGTATGTATATATTACTGTTATTAGTCATGTGTATATATCAGAATGTCCAATTAAATGGGTTTTACCCTTTGATGCGCATGTTGCAAATGGTATTGCAGTCAGAATGGTAAAGCTGTGATTCGTAATAATTTTTCAGTGACCAATAATTTTCTATGTAATTGTATTGGGTGTTAACTACCATTGATTTGTGTTTGTTTTAATTAATTTCGCATGTGTCTGATAATATTTAAAATAAGTTTTAGTCATCAGTAGATGTGTGTATTTTAATGACGTTTCTACAAATAGGTCATGGACCCACTTATCGCCTCGCTCCGGTCGGTCTGGGACATTGCACATTTTACGTCTTCCTTTTGAGCTTTGTAATTATACATTAGAAGTTAATTCTTACATGATGGGTGAGATAAGGTAATGAATAAAAGTTTATTAACATGAAGGATGAAATAGTATGGTTAGTTTTAATCTTAGTAATATGAAAACCGTATATAAAGAATGCGCGGTGTACTTAATGCCAGTAAATTTGTCTGTGTTAGTGTTGTTGGTTTGCCAAACTGCTGCAGTTAATACCCATTAAAAGCTTATTTACACCTTCATTTTCACGCTTGTGGAATTAGCTCAATGGGTAAAGGCATCACTAAGAATTTTTCACTTCAAGAGGTCATGAGTTCTTTCCAGCTGGACATTTTTTTTTTTTTTAATTCTTTTGTTTTGTTGAATTCTTGAGTAATATAATAGTATAGTTTTGTTTTAAATAAAATTAAATAGTATTTATGCTTTTGTTAATTTTGTATTACTTCCTTTTGATTTAACATAGACCACAAAAAGAAAAAAAAATGTAAAAAAATCAAACCTCCTCTATGTATACATAATATATAGAATAAGTTGATTTTTATAGTTCAGGGTGAGTTTTGTAATTCACTTGATTGTCCGTCGTCCATTGAGCCAACAATTTAACAAAATCTTCTCCTCTGAAACTACAAGATGGATTTTCATCAAATTATTGCCCAAAACGATACTTATGATAGCCTTATGCAAAATTCCAATTTTTTTTTTTCAATCCCATTGAAAAAACTCTGGTTTCCATGGGCACCAGAAGATAAAATCTTTGAAATGCCTTTTCTAGATAATATATAGACCTACACATTGAAATTTAGTACTACGCCAGCTCTTTGTTGCCTCAACATCAGTGCAACCTTTTTGCCTGGGTCACAATGGGCCCACTTCCAAGAAAAACACACCTGGGAATTTTTGTATAGAATTATAGGGATTCATGATAAATCTTATCTTCTCGAAAACCACTCCAAAGGATTTTCCAAAATTTCACTAAAAATGATACTTATGTAAGCCTGAGGCTATTCCTAACTTTTATTGAACTTCACAAAGAACTTTGGTTGCCATGGCAACCAGAAAGCATACTGCATTAAAAATTTCAACAATCTTCTTCTCTGAAACTACTGAATGGATTTTCATCAAATTTTATCAAAAGGATACTTATGATAGCCTTATGAAAGTCTTAATATTTTTCAATTCCATGAAAAAAAAACTCTGGCTGCAGTTGGACACACCAGAAAGGCTTGCAGTGGCAACCAGAGGGAAAATCTTTAAAATGCTTTTTCTCAGAAATATAAAGACCCACAGATTTGATATTTGGTCATAGCATCAGGTCATGTTTGCCTCAAATCAGTGCAAAATGTTTGCCCCTGGGGTTCACAATGGGCCACGCCCAAGGGAACAACACCCGATTTTGGTATAAAACTACATAGGGAATTCTTTGAAAAATTATCTCTTCGAAACCACTCCAAGGATTTTCACCAATTGTACTAAAATGATACTGATGTAAGCTTGATGCTAATTTATAATTTTTCTTGAATTTCTTTAAAGACTATTGGTTGCCAGGGCAACCAGAAAGGGCATAACTTTCAAAAAACTTATCAAAAACATACTGACCTACAGATTTGAATATTTGCGTACTTAGCATTTCAGCTTCTGGTGCCACAATTACTATTCAACACATATGTGCATGAGTGTTTAATTGAGGGCACTCCTGGGACCAGATCAGATTTTGTATGGAACTATATAGAAAAAACAAAAAAAAACTTTCTTCTGAAAACCATTGGTTGGATCATGAAGAAATTTTGCTGCCATGCCAACCGAATGCTAAACTATAAAATGCCTTCTCTTAGAAAATACAGACTACCGTTTTGATGATTGAGTATATTAGTATCCCTTCATGGTTCCAGCCTTTCTATATATAACCAAATTCAGGTGATTGATTTAGGGCCATCTTTACCCTCTTATTTAATTTTAATTTCTATTTTTAAAAAATTGACCACTTCAGTGATTTTTTTACCCATGCTCCCACATTTTAGATGTAATTGTTTTCGATGTTGATTGCAAACTTTAAATTTCAATGCCTCCACAAGATACATAAAATAAATGGAAATGCCATTTTATATTGGAGGAAGATGCAATTATCTGAATTGGGAAAACAATTTTTTTTCAAAGAATAGTGAGTCCCAGGACTCATACAGAGGAAATTTATAAAATCATAACAGCCTCTCTATATTAAAAATTAAAGAGATGTCATTTTTTTTTTTTGTAATCTGGAAGGGTCCGGACCCTAGACAGGTAAGGGTTATTCGGTTATAAAAACAGTAGAAAAGAGAGAAGAGGGGGGGGGGGGGGGGCTTATTATAATATGCTTATTATATTATAAGCTGTCCTTTTAAACATTTTTGCTTTAATCTTTTCTTGTTATACTTCAAGGACCATAACTGGAGATAGTGGTCCAATACCACGTCAGCCTTGGCAAGTAATTGTCATTAACGTTCCCATCAGGATTTGTGTAATTTATTTTCTAATAATCCCTTGGAAGCTTTATTTTCAAGGATCAGGCTTGTTGCTCTTGTTATGAGCTGCTTTAAATTGGTAGAAAAAAATGAATGATATTCATTTTGTAATTAAATTTATTTAATTAACTGTAATACTCAATTTGTTGCCATGGCAAACCAAAGTTCTACATGGATCTAAGTTATATCAGCAACATTGTAGAGGGAGTTACCCAAGGAAATCATATTCCAAAAAAATTCTAAAAATTTGGCCTGCAGTTTCAGAAAAATGGGTCTCTATGTTTTTACTATATACTATAAGGCAAATTAGCCCCTCCCCATGGCCGCCATGTTTTTATTACAAATCATAATAATTTTAGCAATCTTGGTAAAGGAGTTTACCCATAGGATATCCGTGCCAAAAATTTTAGAATCTGGCCATTAGTTTTGGAGCAGAAGTCTTTTAAAGACCTTTATTGAGCAACTTTGTGAAGTTCACCCACGGATCATCCCTGCAAGTTTAACCAAATTCTGTCCAGAAAGTTTTCAGAGCTCGGAGATGTCTGTTTAAAGTTTTTACTATATTCATTTAGGCAAATTAGCCCAGCTCTGGTAGCCATGTTTTTTACAGAATCAGAATAATTTTAGCAAAATTGGTTAGAGGGTTGCTCAAGGAAATCTGTACTAAAACATTTGGAAAGCTGGGCGTAGTTTTGAAGGAGAAGATTTTTTGACAGCAGCTCTTGCTGCCTTCTTTTAGTAAGCTACAAAAACACTTACCAGGCATCATTGACCTTGCTAATTTGCCATGACAAGTTTAAATGACCTTCTCCGCACTTAGTGCTGATCCATGCAATGCGATTCGTGGCACTTACGAATACGATGGAATAGGTTATACAGACCTTTTATTCATTGATTGTAACGTATTCATGTGCTGTTGTTTGTAACTGTGTTATTTTGCTCTGTAAACTCCATTTTTAAGCGTGAACAATTTATCCGTGACACTTATTAAATCAGGGAACAGCAACCCGTTTTACATACTTGAAGATCTACTCCTGTTAAAAGAAAAGAAAAGTGCGCTTTCTTCAACTGGTCTATAATTAAACCTAAGTAGTTCACACGTAATTTTGCATGTAAATGAAGTTAGGTTTCACCCAGAGCATTTCTTAACTTAAATAGAGACAAACATTCCAGTATCTAAAACATCAAGTTACCTTGTTCCAAGTCTACACTTAAGTAACAGTAGATAGTGTATTTTAAACCGGGGTCATAGGGAAGGAGAGTACACGAATGGGAATAAGAATAAAAAACTGAAGGAACAAGAGAGAAAGAGAAAATAAAGACATGGGAGAAAGAAAAAGATGAAAAGACATAATGACCGACTTCTGAAGTTATACAAGTCGGTTCATAACTCTAATTCCAGATCGTTTTTTGTAACAAACAACAGTGCGGATTTGAAGTCTTACTACCGACTTTAGTTTGCAGGGGAGTGTGGAGTTTTTGCCTGATGTGGCTTTTGCCTCACTTGTATCAATAATTAAGAATCACAGCTTTTTCCTACTTTTAATCCAGCTGCCTGTCCTCTTAGCGCATTGAGCGCTTTTGATTAGAAGTCTATGCCGTACCATAAAACAGCTTTGCCGGCCTAAATCCAACTGGAAATTGCCCTCAATTAGTTTCGTACCATGGGTATAATGTTCAACCCTGACAAATTAAGAGGCAAAGGTCATCAAAACCATTTGGCCACAGGGTCCTCCTCCCCTGCCCACTTTACATTTGTTTGTATGTTTTCATCACTGGACAGAACATTATGTTTAGATAATATGTTAGTATAGATTGAGTTCAAACACGATTTTTTGTTACATGAATTGGAGTGTAGTTGTTCAGATGAAGCAGTCAGCAATGCAATATGGATCAATCCAGGTCTGTCTAGCATTGTTTTCAGGAGACTACTTGATTGACCATTCCACATGGGTTATTTAGGTAACTACAGCTTCCTCCTTACACCATAGACCATCAATTAAATTGCCACCATCTGTACTACTGAATGTGAGATTGCTTTCTTGATAATCATTTAGTAAATGCGATCTAAATGGGCTGCATTAGTTAAGTCATTTGTATTCTATCCTTTTTGAGCTCACCTGAAATCACTTTTATCTGCCCTCTACCAGGCCCGGGATTTCCCCGGGGGGGGGGTGCCTTGGGTGCCCCCCCCCCGCTGCCCTGGTTCATACATTTTTCTAGGTATGAATTCCCTTGATTACATCATAGTAGAGTTGTCTACGAGAGGAAACCCCATCGTGGGCCCCCATACTGAACCACCCCCGGGCATAACCACCTGACCAGCCGTCTCTCCTATTGTCTTATGGCCCCCTGCTGTTAAGTGTAGGTAATCCGAACCGACCAGTCGTCCATGACTGAGTGATAAGCAGGTTGTTTAGGGTACTGCAGACACGTTTCCCCCCAAACGATTGAGAGAAATTTACATGGCATCATAATAATTGGGAATAATCGGCAATTACCAAAGTTTGTATCAGTTACCAACTATAAACTATTCTAAGCAAATTGCAGTTTAAGAAATGCATAAAAATAGTTAGCTAAAAAACCACAACTAAGTAGACATTAAATGTAAGAAGATCGAAACAATTTCACTAGAGCCAAAAAAGATTAATAATAATAATAATAAACTACTTTGACGAAATCTATGCAACCTTTTTTTTTATCCGTTTTCTCTTCATGTATAATGTTTTTTAAATCTTGCATTAAAGCGGGCTTAATTTGCTGCGTCAAGGTTGATGAACTATCAGGTATGAAAAAATTTGCCAATTTCGTTTTTGAAAAAAAGTTTAAAAAGGTAATGATTTTTTTTTTGCTGTAGCAAACCTCAGTTAGATGGCATACCCATTGCGTAAGCATGAAATTAAACTTAATCAGAAATGGGTTTGTGTATCTAAATGTCATTCAGCTTTACTAATTTACGTAATTTTTTAAGTTATTATTTTATGAAAAACTAACTCCTAAATATTTTTTTCTGAAAGGAATAAATACAAACAGAGGCCGATACATCATCATGTTCACTTTTGCGTATTTACGAATATAATAATCTACATGTATGTGTTATTTCATGGTCTCTCTTAATAAAGTGACCCTGGTGTATTTTAAATTTATAAAAATCATGAATATGAAATGAAAGAATTTTAAAATTTCAATCTACCAAATTTGGGGACCAATCCTATTTTGGGGACAATGTGTATGTTAAATTATGAATGATCACTAATTCAAATCAAATCTAGGAAATCAGTCAATTGGCATGTTGTGATAAGTCGATGAATACGAAATACTAATGCACAGAAAACACAACTTATGTGCGAGTTCATATTAGGATTATTTTATACCAGTCTCTCCCACCCCCCCTTACTACCGTCATTTTTTTAATACAACTGTAGTCAACTACTCTTACACAGTCGTTATTCAAAAAATGACTCTTGCGAATGTAAAATATAAAAATTATATCGCTCAAGGCTCAGTCCCAATGACATTTTTTTTGCCTAGGGGAATGTATCCCGATGGATACTTGATGAGCCTCGGGAGGCAGTCGGGGAACAGGTTCCCCTGTGTTCCTGCGGAAGATTCGAAAAGCAGTTGCGAGCCATGTGGAGTCATTGGGAGGCCTCAGGAAAAACCAGGCGGGGAAACAAAGCATAGCTTCCCGAAGCTCCTTGGAAGCATTCATGGGACGATTCCGCAAAAATTTTTCTCAGGAACCCCAGGCTCGGTGATGTCACGAAGATACGGAGAACATTCGTGACACATTCCAGATCTTGTGATAGAATCTCAAAATATACGCAAGAAAATCGGCAAGCGCACTCTAAACTTTTTTGGCCTTTTTTTGGGTCAACTTTAGACTGAGGACGGTCAAAAGCCATGGGGCATTGCTGGGGGATCCTCATAAAACCACCCACAAAAGCCTACCCTTGATTTTGTCCATCACCAAATCACATAATCCCATAATCTTCCCGAGGGCTCCTAGGATTGTTCAATAAATGATACATCCCTAATCTACGGGGATATTTCCCCGATGATGTTTCAAGTTCGATGAAGCTCCGATTCACTTCCCCAATCATCGGATAAATTCACGAGCATCTGAAGCCCATCCTGATATACAAGGCCCATTGTACCATAACCGAAACATCAGTGAACGTTTCAACGGACCAATCCCAAAGCTTCTCATAGGACTGTACCATCTTTTGGGCTCAAATATCTGATGCCAATGGTGAGAACAATTTGTGTATTTCCACAACGCTGAAGGACTTTCTCCGTGGGACCCTAGGCATTAGATCCATGGTCTTTGTAAAAAAAAAAAAGAAAAAAAAAAAAGAAAAAGCACATAAAAACTTCACATGTTTCCCAGATTACTCTTCAGGAATGCAATCTCCTCACAATACAAAACCTTTTCTTTTTTTTCCAGGGAATGCATGCCCCGGAATTCCACCCTAGCAATCACTTCACATTCAGACTTTAGCCCCCCCCAGTGGAAAAATTCTGGATCCGGGCCAGTATGCAACATCCAGCATCAAATACACACCCAGATGCAACTTTTTTTTTTAAATAAATCACAGAACTTGGTTCAGATTATATGTTGCATTAAACTCTTGGATAAGTTTGAAAATGGGGTCTAGGTTGGGTCAAGGAGTAGGATGCTTGGTCAAATATTACTAAAAGTTGAGCAGGTTTTTGTGTCCAAGATTTTGCACCATTAAGAAACAAAGGTGTATCAGTAACCATTCGGTAGTTTTGTGTTTTGATGTTTGAAAATATATAAAATTGCCACAGTTTTGTGGGAATTTATGGTAAATTGGAAAAATCTAGAAATAGGAACATTTCAAAATTGGCCCTGCCCAGGGGGTCACTGATTTACATGGCTAAACTTGAAAATCTTCTTCTCCCACAGAAAACCACAAGCCTTGGGTTTTAGATATATTGTGTGCAGCAATGTCTAGTAGACACAACCAAAGTTGTTAATCATGGCCCTGGGGTCAAATTAGGCCCTGCCAAGGGGGTCACCTGATTTTACAAAAGGCTAATTAGAAAAAAAAACTTGAAAAATCTTTTTCTCAGAAACCACAAGCCTGGAAGTCAAGATATTTGGTATGTAGCTGGGTTACTTATGACTCTCTACCAAGATTGTAAAAAATTAGACCATGGGGTCAAAAATGGCCCCGACCCAGGGGTCACTTGATTTAACATAGGCTGATATGTAGGAAAAAAACTTGAAAAATCTTCTTCTCAGGTAACCACAAGGCATCGAGTTAAGATATTTGGTGCTGTAGCATTGTCTAGTGGACCCTACCAAGTTTGTTTCAAATCAAGACCCTGGGGTCAAAATTGGCCCCCCCGCCCCCTCAGGGTCACTTGATTTAAATAGCAGATATAGGAAAAAACTTGAAGTAAACTTCTTCTCAGAAACCACAAGGCATTAGAGTTTATATATTATTGATGTGTGCATTGTCTAGTCGATTCTTACCAAGTTTGTTCAAATCATGGATGCTGGGGTCAAAATTGGCCCTGCTCCAGGGATCACTTAATTTTACATAGACTTTTTGTGAAAAAAAAAACTAGAAAAATCTCTTCTCAAAAAAAACCATTTATAGATTTGGTATGTAACTTGGGCTAATAGACCCTACCAAGTTGTTCAATTCAAGACCCTGGGGTCAAAATTGGCTCTGCCCCAGGGGTCATTGATTTTTACATAGCCTAATGATACCAGGGTGAGCGATCAGGGCCATCATTGGCCTATTGTTTGTTAAATATTGTAAAAAATAAAAGTCATAGTTCAAAGGTCAAGGTCAAAAAGTCAAAAAGTGAAACATTGGTGGGAAGGTCTTGCTATCAAGGAATTTACATGAGAAATATCAGGGCCCTGTTGACAAAGGGTTTTTTTTTTATTTTCTGTTTTTTTTTTTTTTTTTGTTTTTTTTTTTATTTTTTTTTTTTCTGAACTAACAGGCATTTTAAAGTTTTCAAAAGTTACAGAAATTTAGCGTCCATGGTCAAGGTCAAGGTCCATAGGTTAAAATATTTGGTATAGTCTGGATAGGGTTCTTGTCAAGAAGAATAGGCATACCCAAAATGAAGTAGTATCTTGAATAGATAGAGAAGTTTGAGTCAATGTTAAGATTCCAGAAGCGACTAAGACGACAAACGCGCGCGAATGCAGTTTGAACAATAAAAATGGTAGCAAAATGAGGGGGAGGAATTTTTTAACCCGTTTGCAGCAGAAGCAAGATATAGAAGCCACAATGTCTGTTGTCATTGTTAGTGATTATTGTGTCTGCTTGTCAAGTCTGTAAGCTAGACAGGATTACAGAAATTTACAAAGAACTCGGCATGTCGTTAGACAAAATATTGTTCACAAAAGATTGAATTCCCATGTCCAAGGTCAACTTTACTTACCAAATTAATATAAGTATGTGGAATATTGCGCCCCGGCTTTAATGATTGGCTTTCATTAAAGGAGGTGATTAATTAAATTTAAAACATACAGCCATGTCATGTTTGGTTTATTTACACATTTGAACATATATTAATTGAATACTCTGTGATGAGGCTGTTGTTCAGATCACTTCCGCAGCTTCATGGGGTATTTAAACTGAAAGATGTTTTTCATGGATGAAGTACCACCCTCCTCAGTAATTATTCATGGTCGTAAAATGTTGCATTTGGTCTTCTCTTTTGTCTTGCAGAAGGTTTGGAAAAACTGCAATTGACTTTTTGAAGAAGTTAGGTTTGTGGCTGTTTATGCAAGTTGCCAGGATGCAAAAAAGAGAGACAACCTATTCAAGTTTTAATTTAGGGCAATAAATAACATTGGGTAAATGCTGTCGTCACAAATCACTAAATAGCTGCCGGCCGACGATGTGTAAATGCCAGTTTTCAACTAAATATCGCCGGTGGCAGGACTGCGGCTGTTTACGATCGGCCGGCGGCGTCGGCCATTTTAGCTGTAGCCAGCAAACAGCTGAGATTTAAAAAGTTAAAATTTTCTGGCGACGGTTGTGGCGATTTTTTTCTATTTTAGCAAATCGGCAGGTGGCAGGGCGGGCGCATTTTTCTCCTCCGCGATCGAGACCTCAAAGTCTACAAAAATCGGGTGGTGATGCTAGAAACTAAACTGCCACTCTCCAGCATCCGGCTCGCCACGCTTCTGCCACCGACATGCCACCGCCCGATTTCAATATATTGGGCCGGTGGCCCAGGCGGAAGGCTGGGAGGCGGCAGTCAAATCGGTGGTGGCAGGACGCAATATGCCGATTTCAGATACCAGGGACATTATAGTATATAATGAATTGGACTTTACCATACATAACAGTTCCCATGTGATGTTACCAACTTTTACAACTATGAGAAATCAAGACCACAAGGTTGATTTATATTCTAACCGAAAACTCGGCCTGCCACAGTCCGAATATCAAGTGGGGCAGGAGCGGGTTTGAGCGCCCAGCAGATCGCTCAATCGCGGCCTGCGGCAGTTTATATGGGCTGTCCCCCGCCAGGTCGAGGGGCGGTGGCCGTTTAAATTTAGCTGCCGCCCCCCACCCTGCCACCTAACTGCCACTTGCCAGATATTTTGGGGTGTCACGTTTCCCGGAGCCTTTGAAACCAACTGCCGCCGCACAGGCGGCATTTTGTTGGCGTTATATGTGACTGCTCTCAGCCGATGTGTAAAAAATCACGGCGCAGCCACATCCTGCCTCTGCCGATGTCTAAAATCGCCCCCCCCCAGTGGAATTTGCAATTGTGACGCTAGCATAATGGGTACCCACAAGTAAAGGGCCGCAGTACACCCGGTTAAAATCTCTACCCGTACAAGCTCTAACCACTAACCATATTTTAAGATTCTGTTTTTAAAAACATAAATTTAAAAGCAATTGTCAGGAAGGTTTTTTATATTTGAGGATTGAATCTGAATAAATAAAGGGAATCCCTCTGTCATTTTTTCTTTTATCAAGGAAACAGAAAAATATATATAAAATTTCATAGATTTTGGTAGTAGGTCCTGACACAGTGGTCATTTTTGACTTGTTTTGTATATTCATGCATGTTGACAGTATTTGCACCTGTTATTATCAAACACATAATAAAGCTACAAATATGATAAAATATTCTGAAAATATTATTTTCATATGTTTGTTTAAGTATTAGAATGCGTTTCTTTCTAATTTTTTAATGCCTTGATTTTTTCAACAACTTTTGCTATCAGTGATGATTGCTTTACTGTAAGATAAATCATTAAGTCAAAAATTACCCCTATTTTATAATTAAATATCCTTTATTTATAGTCTTAAGACTTATTGCAAAATTTTGAAAAAACTTGTCTCTCTGTAAGAAAAGTCTTTAAGGCATGCAAAAAATATTTATCATTGTTTATAATTACTTCTACACAATTTTTGAAATTGCCAATGAAGCAAACTGTTAGATGAACAAAAAACCAAACAGCTGTATCCCAGGTATTTTAAGCTGACAGATGCTCCCAAAGTTCTTGAAAATTTTCCAGTATGATTTTAAAGTTTAGACTGAAAGTATGGCTTTTAGTCTCAAACAGGATGTTGGAGTTTGGGATGCTGTATGGGGAACTTAAGTCAAAAATAAGTTATTTCTGATTATGACTGTATGATATGCTTTATCATTCCTTACTAGCAATGCCTTTAAATTGGCAGGTATTTATCTTATAATCTGGTAAATTAGCTGTTTAGCTTGAGTGTTGAATATTTCAGAAGATAAAAGGAATTTATAAAAAATTATCTTAGACACATCTAAAACTGTCCCTTCTCTTATAGTGAATAGTTCAAGTAATCATTTTCACTCCAAATGAACGAAAATATTCCTAAAATGTCTTCTTGGTGATTTTGATAAAGAAATACAAAAGTGACAGAAATAGCCCAAGTGTGAAAACTGTTAAACAGTTATTGTCTGTTTGTTAATTCCCTGATAGAAACACTGAGTGTTTTGGCTCAGATAATTGTAACCTTCTCTTTGCTGCTGGTACTGGCCACATTTGCATATGGGTAGACTTAGAATAGCAGACGGTTTGTTCAATAATACCGCACTTAAACCATGTTTGTTTAACAATCCCTCATTTACAACATTATTTTGCCCAGAACATCCAGTTTCCAAGACCAAATTTCAAATGATATCTGTTATTAAGTTCATGTTAATGGCTTTGTGGTGGCGTGGCATGGTGTCATTTCACTTGTTGTAGGTCGTTATTTTTTCTTATTTTTATTAGACTGGCAGTTGCAAGCTTATGTACGCAATAAATGAAATGCAGGCATTGTGGATTAGTATAATTATGCAACAGTATTCACTGCGCTGTATAATTCTGTGCTTAGTAGGTATCATTGCATGCAACTGTGTACATCAGGTTTCACTAAAAAGTTTATTTTGCTTCATAGGCACTAAACATGCAGGATGCAAATGTTATTTTATTTAAACAATCATATCAAACTTAGGGATTTTTGTAGTAAAAGGATATGTGCAATTTTCATTCGTTTTCATTTTCACATATCACTGAAACATAGTTTGTGGTTTATACCGGTGACATAATGACGAGTTCCACCACAAATCACTGGAGCTTGTGTTATATCAGTCCTGTCATCAAGATGGGCCACAAAGCCCTACCCCTGCAGATATACCAATAGGATATCTACGTTAGTTCTTGGGGGCATTGCTGCTTGGCTTGGCAGGGGCATTTGAATGTCTCCTGATTATTATTATTATTAGAGGTCTCAATAGTTGCGATGGTGATCGTTTAAAACCATGATGTAGTTTAAAACCAACCATGAAAAAACTAAGCAATCTAGCACAGTTTTTAAGGTCAATTCATGTGCTTGACATGGCTAAAACACAGGTGGACATGATCCCAAGCATGCCAAGAAAAAGCAATGTAGCAAATTCACCTACACAGTGAAAATAAGACAATGATTTTTGCTTGCTGATTGGCTCCAAGTGGCATTGTAGTCTAAAAAGGGCCATTCACCAGGACTGTTATTCCAGTCGACCAATCTAGACCAGTCTTGTCTTAATGAACAAATCTTTTGATTGGCCCAATTTTCTCCTGAATCGCCTCCAATCCTCCCCCTTTTTTTTTATCAGAGTCCCAACTATTGGACCTTGGTGATTACTGGCCCATGGCGGGCGACAAATCACTGGACATTCCATGTGTGATTGACACATTTCTGGGACAAAGACTATGTATGGAAAGTTTGAGTTTTTGATTGGCTTCTGCTTTTCAAATAGCAGTAGCTGATTATTTTTTTTCAGTAACCATCCCTTCGAGGAATGAGCCGGATTGCACAAGTCTTCCCCCAAGATATTAGGGTAGTGCTTGACATTGCTCGGTGGATCCTGACTATTTTTGCAAAAATGCGGCTGACAACTTAAAGAGGGGTTCTATCAGAAACCAATACAACTTGGTGAAATTGCCCCTATTAGGACTGAAAATATTAGAAGCAAGAGAGATAGTGGTTGTCATGAATTTTATGTCATTATGGGATTTAAAATGGAGAATGTTTACCTTTTGGATGATGCTCATTGTACCTGTTAACATTTCTGTTTTGTTTTTGTTTTTTTTGTTTTTTGTTGTTGTCTTTTTTTTTCAAGTGGTTTTTTTCATTGTTTCAAGTTTAATTTTTAAGTGTTTATGAGTGATTTGTTATATTACAATAAACGTATAACATTTATGGCATTTTCAATTCACCCTGTTTGTTTATTTTCTGACGCACAACATTTGCATATTGTTGGTGCCTAATTGCATAAATATTCAGGATTTGCTAGAATGGAGACATACAAGGAAGACAAAAACAAGCATCAGAAATGGGCAAAATTGTATGAAGAATGAATGACCTTTTTCTACATACCAAAAGTATTGAACCTGCAATATAGACCACAATAATTATAAACTAATGGTTATAATCTGAAGGATCAGAGGAAAAGCTATGTTATTTCCAAATAGTACTCTTACAATATGCCATGGAACGCTGCATCTACGTTTAACACTGTTTTCATATACTAAAATCCTCCTCCAGTTGACATTATGTGACTTGCAGACTAGTAAATTATGTTAAATGTTTTGAAGAAATAGAATTTGAGAACGTAAAGTTAAAAAAGCATTTGACTTCGAAAATTTTTGTACCTTTCAAATTATCAACATTTATTTAAGCCTGTACTTTCCACAATATTACTGAAGAAGGTTTTTGTTTTTGAATCAACAGAGAAATATAGTTTCAATATACCATGACGATATTGGTTGTGAAATGAAAATATGCACTGGAAGTTTAAAATGATTCCTAGGACAATGTGATTACACCACAGGTAATTGAATATAGATATATCCTAAGTAAACAGTGGTTTGAATGTACCACTTACTGTCTTTGTGTTAGTGACTTCCTGTTAATTAAATAGCAGTGTCAATCTAGTGTTTTGTTATTTTGTCCTTACCTGAATGAAATCTTGTGTTATCTTTGTATAAAACTTGTGCCTGTGACATGGGAAAAGTCATAACTGAAAAACTACAATGAATTTTGCACATGTATTTCACAGGATTTTTATTGCAGGCCACTTATATGAATCTGCAAACTGTATAAGAACCTAAACTGATTTACAAAAAAGTCATTCAAATCATAAAAAAAGCTGAACTAATTTATTTTACAGGAGAGGATATCATGCGCTTTACGCAAAGAAAAAAATCATAATGTAAGAGGACAAAATCAGTGGGATGAAGGGCAGGACACTAATTACACTCAAGGTGTGTATGCTTGCTTGTCCTTGAGGCTCACAATGGGGAAGAAAGCTGGTTTTAGATTGTTTCTACTTTTCTTGTGGGATAGGGATGTTAGAAAAGAATGGAACTAGGACCATTTGTAAAACTTTGTCTGATCTGTGATGTTGCTTTATGGCTTCAAAATTTTTTGAAGTTTAAAATTATATTTAGCCAAGTTTTGAATTTTCATGGTCTGTTGTATGCTATCATTACTTGTTGGAATTACTGAAGTTATTATTATGCTAACATTAATGAAGTTATTGTTGTGGTAGCATAAGTTATTGCATGGTAACTTAAGTCATTTTCATGGTAACATACTGCAGTTTTTGTCATGGTAACATTAATGAAGTTATTGCCATGGCAACATAGCTGAAGTTATTAGCCTGGTGACATAATTGAAATGATTGTCATGGAAACATGACTGAAGCTATTGTTATAGCAGCAGTTATTGTTAACATGACCACTCAGTAATGGTGTATAATGAAAATGGGCTAATATGTTCATAATACAGGAGATTAGTACTACACACCACGCGGTTGTGCCTCTGTATATACCAATTCATATCACTGACCCCAACATCTCGATTTATATGTATGTTATACCATAGGATCAAATATAACAACAGAACCTTATGTTTGGACGTAAAATATAGCCACTATAAGGGGAAGCAGCATTGAAGTTACATTGTGATCTAATATATTCCCGGTTCATTCTCAGGCGTGGAGGATTATGGGGCTTGTCACCAGTCGTGACATACAACCTTGTAAAAAAATGGTTTCTGGTACAGCTCCCTAGCGGGGCACTCAGCATATATGGGTAGTTCCAGGACTGGTTGGCCCAGTGTCAGGTACTGTGGACTGGATGTGGTATCATGCCATATGTCTTCAGGGTGATATGGCATAGTGGCAGACTTACTCAGTCTCAAGTAGACATAGTCTCCCAAATGACTGAATACTGTTGGTGGGATGTTAAACCCAAACTTCCAGTCTTGTGAGAAGATCATTATAAAATTATATGGGTTCATCTTAATTTGACCACATCCTACTTGTATATCAATCTGAAATATGTGGTATGACGTTCTCCAGCTGGCATGGCGTGTACGTCAGTAGTTCTACTTGGTTCCCTCGGTACCCTGAAGTGTCTTCTAAAAGTTGTTACGGCTATATTTCCCATGTCTCAGAATAAAGCTTTCTGTTCAAAAAGTCCCAGACCTTCCTTCTGGACAGATGAGAAATTATTAGATGTTATACTATGCATTTTGTGTTCTTATTGGCATTATGTTACTATATATTAGGATATTGAGTGACTGGGACGGAATGATAGGGAAATCATCATATTATAAAAATTATGTGGCATGATAGGGGTTACAGTAATGGAGGAATGTAGAATGGTTACATGATGTATTAATCATTCCCTGTGAATCAATTTTTCATATGGGAGGAAGTCAAAATAATCATAGATAAAACTTGGTATAGAGGTGTTCCCCTCCATACCAATCGGTGGAGTCAAAACAAGCGCACCCTCAGTCATCTGGTCTATACATACTGCAGAGTATTCCTACATTCAGGCCGAAACACATCTCCTTATGAGGTCAAAAGCAAATCTAATATGTATCAAAAACTGAATTGAAAAATTATTTGACAGGAATATTAAGCATACAGAGAGGTATGCAAAACCTAGTTTTCTGATATTTGATTCAGGTCCAGGTTACACATGAAGTCACATGTCATACCATTATAATGTTAAAATATTTTGTGTTGCTCTGTATTCTGTTAGAACCACTAGACGGAAATTGAAATTATTGACAGGACAATGTCAACCATTACTAGAGTATGTGCAGAGAGTCGGCTTTGATGTCTTGGTTCAGGTCCAGGTCACATTGAAGGGTCACATGTAATACTGTTGTTATGTTAGAAATTTTGTATCCACTCTGTATCTTTAAAACCACTGGATGAAATTTTAATTATTAGACAGAAGAAATGGCAACAATCCTGAGAGGATGTGCAGAGCTAGATTTCAGATGTTTGGTTCTAGGTCACAATCACACTTGACGGTACATGTCATACTTTTCTAATTGTGAGAATCTGTATCTCTTGACTACTCAAGTAGATTTAAACTATATGCCAGAAATGGCATACAATACAGAAAAGGATGTGCAGATCATGTGCAATTTTCTAGATGTTTGGGTCAATGTCACAGCATGAAGCAACATTGTATACTGATATAATGGGAAAATATTTTGTCGTCTGTTTATTAGTCCCCTACTGAATTTTACTGATGTTAAAATCCCAGTCTGCATCTCCTTTTTAAAATGTGCTGTTGATGGAGTGCTTATCCAGTTTGTCAAAGTTAGTTTCCTTTCTCAAGCATATATTGCCCTGCTTTCAGACAGAGCTCTTGTTACCTCTAAATTTAGTGGTGTTTGCTCTTTTTGTCAGTCTGTTTGAATATATCATCCATTAGTAAATGTTGTGCTTTCAAATGTAAGCAAGAATTGATTAAGATTTTATTCACAGTATTGATAAGTACCAATAACCTTGGAACATCATGATTCGCTGGAATGAGTTTAGGACCCTTTGTTATATTGCTTAAAAGTATTAGTTCACACCACTGTATATTGGCTACCTTTTGAATGGTAACAAAATTGTCCAAAAATGGACGCTATTTATTCCCCTAACTTTTTCCAAAAATACATTTTCATTTGTGTAAAATGAAGATCCTTAGGTATTCAGATATATTGAAATGTAATGAATGATCTATAGTATGGGTTTTTTTTTTTTAAATTGTAGAATTTTGCATTTCTTTCTTCTTTTTAATGATTTTTTGGCTTTTTAGGCACTGAGATGTAGTGCAGGTAGTGCTCAGGTTAGCTATTAGGATCAATGGCTGTCGGCGTCCGTCTGTCATCCCACAATTATCTCAAAAAGACATCTCCGAATTAAACAATGGGCCCAAATATATATCCAAATAAAATTAGATTATTTACTGTGAAATCTATAAAAATCTTCTTTCCGAAACTGCAAGGCCTAGAGCTTAGAATTTGGTGAGTGGCATTGTCTTTTAGACTGTAACCAGTTTGTTAACATCATGATTGGGGTCGAAATGGCTCCACCCAGTGGCACTTGATTTTACATAGACTTATCTAAAAAAATAAAATAGAAAAATCTTCTTGTCAGAAACCACAAGCGTGGGAGTTTAGCTCATTTGGTGAGTGGCAATGTCTTATGGGCTGGTACCAAGTTGTTTTCAACTCACCTTGACCCTGGGGTCGTATTGCCTCATCCAAGGGGTCACTTGGATTTTACATAGCTAGACTTATATAAGAAAAATAGAAAAATCTTCTTCTCAGAACCACAAGGCATGAAGTATAGATGTTTGGTGTGTAACATGGCTAAGACCTCAATCAAGTTTGTTCAACACATGGCCCTGGTGGGTTCCAAATTTGATGCCCTAGGGATCACTTGAATTTACATGCCTAATTTCGCGGAAAAAAATAGAAAACTTCAAAGTTTGGATGGCATGTTTACATCTGTATTTCTGACATAAGATTATGTAATCACAATGACTCGGACTACAAAAACTGGCAATTGAGGGCAATGTTTCTCACGGTGGGCACTTCAGGGCCATCGTGGACCTCTTGTAACTAAAAAACAGTTACCATGGTTACAAACATTGGCTAATTAACAAAGCCATGGTGCATCATTTTATCCCATTTTCATGCATACCACATATTTTTTACCATTATGGGAAAAATCAGAAAATTTATGATGAAAATACTGTCGAAACACTCAAAGACAATTATTTGCCTTGTTTCTTTTTCTTTTTATGGCCCAAATGGGAAAACGTTGTATAACTCGCTCTTAAATTCCATGTTTGATATGACTTTGTTACACAGGGGGCCATTCGGAAATTCTTGCCCCAGCAGGATTGAACCCACAGCTTAGATACTATACCTGTTCACCATCGTTGTCCTTCATCCTTAATGGGAGGTGTTTATATGGGCATATGGTAAGGAGAGCAATAGACATAAACATGTGGTATTCTCTGAACATGTGGTCAAGTAATGGACCTTTTAAATTGATTTGATTGACGCACTGGATAGTATTTGTTCAGGTAAAGAACCAATTATAACTTTCTTGGAAGAAAATCATTGAGGACTGAGTCATAAAAAAAATAGCAATGATTGTGGTTTTTGATGAGCGAGGTCATCAATAATAAAGCAAAGGATGGATGATAAAATGGGACAAAAGGGGCAATGTATAGGAACAGAGCGGTGAAAGGAGAGGGGGGCATTAAGTGAAGAGGGATGTATATAGGAACAGGAGGTGAGGAAGAGAGGGCATTTAGGTGAAAGGAGGGATGTATATAGTAACGAGAGTTGAAAGAGAGGGGGGCATTTAGGTGCAAGAGGTGTGTATATGGAACAGAGAGGTGAAGGACTAGAGGGAGCATTTAGGTGAAGAAAGAGGGATGAATATCGGAACAGAGAGGTGAAGGAGAGAGCGGGGATTTAGGTGAAAGAGGGAAAAATTAGGAACGAGGGGAAGGAGAGGGGATTTAGGTAAAAGGGGATGTAATAGGGAAACGAGAGGTGAACACTTCGCTCTAGCAAAGGGGGTCAAGTTGAAGTCTTCCTTCATGAAAACATTGGGGGGACACTCAGCCTTAGAGGCTTTTCTGGTTTGATATGTATTCCACAATCAGAAGTCTCCAAAAAAATTTTTAATGAAAAGAAAGTGTGAAACACCCAGGCTGTATTTGCTTTCTATTTTTTATATTAATTACTGTTTATGTTTTAGGTGGGAGGGAAATGACAACAGCAAAAATGATTGTGGGATTTTCTTGTATTTTAAGGGTTGTAAAAGGAGAGCTGTGCGTAAATCTCAGAGTTTCTTTAAAAGTCAGGATAAATCAATTTTTAATATGGGAAAACTGTGCACCCAAATAATAATTTGATCATTTGTTAATTACAGTGGGGTCCAATAAACCAGTTTATACCATGGGGGGTCCAATACAGCATTCTGTTTATACCATGGACCCCCAAAAAATTGATTTGTTTTTAGTTGTATCATTACAGTCATTCAATAAAAAACACTTTTTTTACCATGGACCCCCCCAAAAAATTGATTTGGGTTTGTTGTATTTTTTACAGTCATGTAATAAAAAACCCCCCGTTTATACCATGGGAACCCCCAAAAATTTTTGTTGGTTTTATGTTGTTCATTACAGTCATGTCAAAATTTAAAAAACCCTGTTTTTTACATGGACCCCCAATAATTGATTTGCGTCAGTGTTTGCTGTTGTTGTCACTTTTGTTTCTAAAAATTGAAAAAAATGTGTAGGGAAAATTTACGTTAAATCTTTATCAGAGATCACCTCTAAATTACAGCCAGTCTTTGAACAAAAGTCGGTGTCTTTTTGTCCAACATATATAATGAATATTTTTTTTTATTATAAAAGGAATCTGAAGTGTTGCAAGCATTACTGTGTTTGTTGTTGTGTTTAAATATGTGATAATACTAAAGTATCAGAAATACAAAAACATATGGTTACATTTAAAACTTTAATTTATTTGATTCATAATGGAATGGCTAGATATTTCTTGTACTTATTTAATTTATGAGACATTGATATTTATGACATTTTTCCATAATTTTATGTTTATGCTTTTAAAAATTTTAACAAATACCCATGTATTTCATGCTGGTTTACATATGGTGTACATATAAAAGGGTGCTTTTTTTTCATATGCTTGCTGCAGAACTATGTTACCTGTATATAAATTCAGGTGCAGCTACAATAGCTTTGCACAAAAGTCCTCAATGAGGCAAAATTGCTCTAGGCCTGACTTATTATATTGTTTTTTAAACCATTTTTTAAATCTATAAAAAAAATGCTGGAGCCATAAAATTTTTCTTGATGGATAACTTTACTTAGAGGTGTATACACAAACCTGAAGGTGTGCGCAAAATTGCAATGGGGGTGTGTGTTGTTTGGGGGGGTTGTTTTGGCAACTGCAGTAGATCTATTTATCATCATTTCTAAACATCACTAATGTCTTTGATTTTTCTGTGTGACTTTCTCATAAGGTAGGGTAATTTACTTCAACGTTAAAATTCCAATATTTTAGATGTCTCCCAACATCCTGTTAACAGTGATTTTTCAATTTGCAAAAATTTGATATTGCCGTCATATTAGCTTTTGTTGGCGCATTACTCTGGACTATTTCAATGTTTTTCTCTGTGTTTTTTCTGTGTTGTTAAATTTGATGTGGTACTGTGCCAGATGTATCATAGAATGGCGAGTCTAGAACGGATTTGATTATGCAGTTGCATGACTCTAGCTGGAGACGATATGATTAAAAAGACTTAAATTATCTAAACCTGAATCTTTTTGGCTTTTTTGGTTTTGGCGTATTCTTGTTCTGATAAACCTGTTCCCACCGGGGAGGTTAAAAAAGGGAGGTACACCAAGACCTATAACACAAGGCGGTATGATACCACTTACTCTCCTTTGAACTGAAGACTGAGATTTTAAACATTAAGCTTCTGAATTTTGGTAAAATTTGATGTCCATAATTTTTTTAAAATACTTAACCTCAAATTAATAAACGTTAAATTTACCAAAGGTTAATCACTCATTGTCCTGTCCCTCCTGTCCGTTCCATTTTAAATGATAGCGGGAAAAAAAAAATTTTTCAGAAATAATAGGAGACCCACCTTACAGGGGAAAAAAAGTATAATCAAGGCATAAAGGAACCCCCATCAGACATTTTTAAAACTCAGTTTGTTTGAAAAGGGAAACCCGGGGAATGTAACACACACATCTTCACATTTGTCCATCAAAAAAACCAAAAAAATGGCTCCCATTTTATCATTTTTTTAACACATTTGGGTTTCTTTTTATGATTTGTTCTGAGGAGAAAGATCTTCAGAAAAACAAATTAAATGCACCACACTACAGGATCAGGGGAATTCGAATTTTGCGTCCCGAAGCCACCATGTTTAGGGGAAAAATACCAAAACTTGACAACTCTGTTTGTAATGTGCATTTTCAAATAAATTTAACCGTTGATCACTAACTACACTGAGGGGATTAAAGGGCCCGCCATGCTGGCGTCTAAAGTAACCTTACCCCAAAAATTCCACTTCTCAACTGGAATACAATACCAACACAAAGATTTAAAAGGTGTTTCATTGCCTTAAGTTTACTGTCGCTATTTACTCGGGTTATTCAAAGAGGATGTGTTTCCCGCTGTAAAGGGCTGTGGGTTCTTAATGAGGAATGTTCAAACGCGTAGGTCTGTGGTCTTAATGAGGACATGTTTAAACTGCTGTAGGGCTGTGGTTCTTAATGAGGCATGTTCAAACTGCTGTAGGGGCGTGGTTTTTAATAGGATGTGTTCCAACTGATGTAGGTCTGTGTTCCAATCTCTGTAGTTCTCAATCACTGAAATTGGACCAAATACAGTGACAGCAAGCTCTTTAGCTGGACACTGCAATGGGACTAAAATATTGAACTGAAATACAGTGACACAATCCTGTAGCTGGACACTGCAATTGGACTGAAATATGGACAGAAATATAGTAACAGCAATCTCTGTAGCGGACATTGCAACTGGACTGAAATTTTGAACTGAAATACAGTGACAGCAATTTCTGTAGCTGGACATTTCATCTGACTGAAAAAATTAGACTGAAATACAGTGACAGCAATCTCTGTAGCTGGACATTGCAATTGGACTGAAATTTTTGAACTGAAATACAGTGACAGCAATCTCTGTAGCTGGACATTGCAACTGGACTGAAATATTGAACTGAAATACTATGACAGCAATCTCTGTAGTGGACATTGCAATTTGGACTGAAATATTGGACTGAAATACAGTGACAGCAATCTCTGTAGCTGGACATTGCAATTGGACTGAAATATTGAACTGAAATACTATGACAGAAAACTCTGTAGCTGACATTGCAATTGGACTGAAATATTGAACTGAAATACAGTGACAGCAATCTCTGTAGCTGACATTGCATATGGACTGAAATATTGGACTGAAATACATGACAGCAATCTCGTAGCTTGACATTGCAATTGGACTGAAATACAGTGACAGCAATCTCTGTAGCTGGACATTGCAATGGGACTGAAATATTGAACTGAAAATCAGTGACAGCAATCTCTGACAAAACTAGAGGAGGAAGATCCCAGGTTCGGGCACCTGGCTGGAACCACTTGTTGACCTGCAGCAACTATATCAACTGGGACTAAACCCTCAGGGGTGACCATTATAAAAGGCATGATATTAATCCCAAATGATAAGAACCGCTTGTGGCATGCAAAATTTCCCAATTTTGCAGTCCTCTCTTTACTAAATGATATGTGGATTTAATATTGCTGCAAACAACAAATTCACCAAATTTTTGAGTAGTATATATTCAAAATTAGTTGTTTTGTAAGCATCTGGCAAGCAGGATCTTTATGTTAAGCAATAACTCTAGAATCCAATACTGAATAACTAATCAAATACCTGACTGGCTAATATCCAAAATCAAGATATCTGAAAGAATGCTTTATTTATTATTGATCTAGTGCAAGAGTTCACACTGCAAGCAAAAAATTGCCTTCCCACAACATCATTAGGTTTACCATGTTCATGACTGCTAAATTCCACCAACCATAAAAATACTGGAATACTTTCCTATATAAATCAAAGGCCTAAATGCACCGAGAGACAGTCTGCATAAAACAAATAAAATTCTAAATTATCGAAAAAAAATTGATGGATAAGGTTTTGATGATGTTGTAGGCTCCATAATAAGGTTGTTGTTTTTTTAGCTCGACTATTCAAGAATATGAGACCCATGAGTCACCCTTGAGTCGGCGTTGGTTGGTAGCTTTTGGGTTTTAAAGTTTTGCATGCAAGTTGCTATCAACCTAAATCTCATAACTGTTTATGGTATTGACTTGAAAGTTTGAATATTTTTCAGGGGCTCAAACAACCAAGGTAGATAACTTTTTAACTGAATTTTAGGAGGGTACAAAATTTGGTCAATCGGGGTATATCCCGGGATTATATATAGTGATATAATGCCAAACATAAGTGCCAGCCCCAAAAATTCCCCCGGCATCAGCATCGATTTTCCAAAAAAAATTAAGGGGTTTTTTTTTATTTGCTTTTAAACCCAAACATTACTCAATTGATGCCCCCTGTCAAAAATATCAAATAAAAAAGAAAAAACGGGGGGTTTTTTATGCTTGTGACACTTCAGAGCAAAATGTACTCAAATGAGCTTTTAGGATCATTGAATGCCCACGTCTGTCCATCGTCCACAATATTTTTTACACTCTAGCAAAAATCATTTTTTTAAGCAACATCTTCAAATTATATGACAATTTTTTTTGAAAAGATTGATTATGGCTGATATTGCCAAAATTTTGTCAGGGGTTGTGCCCCTTTTAAGGAAAAAAATGCCAGATTTCACATTGTTTAAACTCTACCATCTTCATTTCCAGTATTTAAAAAATCATTTTAAAACCTTGTGACAATGTTTATAGCCAAAAAATCCCAGCCGGGTTTTCCCTTATGGATGATTTTGGCCAATTATGTAAAGAGTTATAAACCCTTTTAAAAAAAAAAAAAATCACATTGTTTAACCCCTAGCAGCTTTTTTTCCCTAAGCAATCACCCATAAAATTTCCCAGGAAATGTTTTTTACCTAAAATCTAAACCCAAAAATTTTTTTATGGCAAAAAATGGGCATATTAAGTCAGGCATTATCCCCCTTTTAACAATTTATTTTTAAACAACATCTCCCTCCCCCCAAACCACACGGCCAAAATTTTAAAGAAAATTGCCCGGGGATGTTCCTTGCATGAAGTTCTACCAAAGTTGTTCAAAAAATTCCATTCTATCATATCTTTGGGGCCAGGACTAAAAAAAGAATTTTTTTAAAAAAAAATCTTTTAAAATTTTTCTCTGAAAAAAAAAGGCCTAGAGCTTTAATTTTTGGGTTTTTGGGATTGTCCCTTTTGGGCCATTTCCAAGTTTGTTCAAAACATGAAACCCCCCCTCAAAATTGGCCCCGCCCCCGGGGGCACTTGTTTTTCCCTAGTTTGACCCTTAAAATAAGAAAAAATAGAAAAATCTTCTTGTCAGAAACCACAAGGCCCGGAGTTTAGATATTTGGTTGGGAAAAATGGCCTAGTAGAAACCTTTAACCCAAAGGTTTTTTCAAAAACCCGAGCCCTGAGGTCAAAATTGGCCCCGCCCCCGGGGGTTTCTTGATTTTTTTAAAATAGACTTATTTAGGGAAAAAAAAAAAAAAAATCTTCTTTTCAAAACCACAAAGCCTAGAGTTTAGATATTTGGTGATAAAAGGGCCCAGTGAAAAATCTAAAACCCAAATTTTTAGGGTCCCCCTGAGCCAAAGGGCTCAAGGTGAGCTTTTTTTGACGCCCTTCGCCGGCGTCCGCGTCGCCCTCGTGCGACGTGCGTTCCCTGTGTCCTCTACTTTTTTCTTTAAACGACATCTCCTCTAAAACCCGCTGGACAAAAATTTAATGAAACTTGGCGGGAAATTTTTCCCCTTGGGTGAGGTTTCTACAAAAGTTGCTAAAATAAAGTTGATCCATAAAAAACTCTGGTTGCCATGGCTACAAAAAAAAAAAAAAATTTAAAAATTTTAAAAAATTTTATCTCCTTCAAAACTACGGCCAAAATTTTAAAAAAAAAATTTGGTTACAGTTTTTCCCCTTTGGGGTTCAACCTCCCCAAAAAAGTTGCAAAAATTATTCCGACCCAAAAAAAAAAGGGGGGCCCCCCAGGGGGGGGTTTAATTTGCCAAAAATTTTTTAAAAAAACCCTTTTTTAAAAAAACATCCCCCAAAAAACCCTCCCCAAATTTTAAAAATTAAAAATTTGGGGCGGGAATGTTTTTGGGGGTAAACCCCTTCACAAAAGTTGCAAAAAAAAACGGGGATCCATGAAAAAATTTCGGGTTTTCCATGGAAAAAAAAAAAAAAAAAAAAAAATAAAAATTTAAAAAAATAATCCTTCTTCAAAACTACGGGCCCAAAGAAAAAAAATTTTAAAATTAAAAACAGAGTTCCTTGGGTCAACCTCTCCAAATTTAAAAAATTTCCGACCCAAAAAAAAAACCCCAAGGCCGCCGGGGGGGGGGCTTATTTGCCTTATTTTTTAAAAAAAGGGGAAACCCTTTAAACAACATCCCCAAAAAAACCACTGGCCAAAATTTAAAAATTTAAATTTTTGGGGGCAGGGTTTTTTTCCTTTTGGGTTTAACCCCTTCAAAAATTTTTTGCAAAAAAAAAAACCCCCCAAAAGTAAACTCGGGTTGTTTTTGGCAACAAAAAAAAAAAAAAATATAAAAATTTTAAAAAATCACTTTTTTAAAAAACTGGGGGCCCCCTTTTTAAAAAAAAAATTTGGTACAGTTTTTCCTTTTGGGGTTAAACCCCTCAAACCCAAATTGCTAAAAATTTTCCCCCCAAAAAAAAAACAGGGCCCCAGGGGGGGGGCTTATTTCCCTTATGTATATAATTTTTAATAAACTTTTTCCTAAAAAAACCAAAGGGGAAAAACCACGGACAAATTTAAAATTTAAAATTTGGGGGGGGGAATGATCCTTGGGAAACCCCTTCCCCAAAAAAAAGTTGCAAAAAAAAAATTTGACCCAAAAGGGGGAACGGGGGGCCCCCCAGGAACAAAAAAAAAAAAAAATTAAATTTTTTAAAAAAATCACTGCAAAAAAAACTGGGGGCCCCTTTTTTTAAAAAAAAAATTAAAAACCGGTTTTTTTTTGGGAAAAAACCTTTTTTTATCTAGGGGGGGAAAATTTAGGGCCATGGGGGGCCCCTCTTGTTTTTATAAATTTTTGGGGGCCCGGGGGGGAAAAAAATTTGGGCCCCGGTCCAGGGCTAAATTTTGTTTTTTAATAGACTTTTAAAGCATGACCTTCAAAGTTTGGAGGGCCAGGTCCCGTTTTTGTGTTAAATTTTTGATGATTTTTGCTGTACTTCGGCATAGATTATGAATTAAACTTGACTAAAATTTGGGAAATTGAGGGCAATGTTTCCCCGGTGACGATTCAGACTTTTTTTCTTTTCACAGAATAGATCTTCATGTATGTAAAAGGGGTTTGCTGTTCTGATAAATAAATTCACAGATTTTTTTGGGTTCATGCTTAAAATGAATGTTTCCAAGGGGGCAAAATAATGGGAAAAAAAAAATATTTTTAAAGAACAATAACACATTAAAACAGTTAGGTAGTTTAAAAAAAACTGTGTAGCAAATTCCACTCTTTTTTTTTAGTGCAGAATTGCATTGCATGGAACACCCTAATCACTGAAGGTACAGCTAAAACTGTAGTGGAAAAAAATGCAAAAACAGCCAGGGCAGCAAGGCCAGTTTTAATAGCATAAATACGTTACCTTTATTACTTCAGGGAGTGTCTATTGTGCAAAAACTTCCAAAACAGAGCCCCCAAAATAAACCCCCTTCCCCAAACCCCCCCATTTCCCGGGGAATGTAACCCCCTTCTCCAATTGTGTTTTGGAACCATCGAGTTTTTGTGGGGAACCTAGCTGTCCTTTCTTGATAGCTTTTTGTGCGCAAAAGCTCTCCTTTCTTATCTTTTCCCTAAACCTCGCTGTGTTGTTTAAATTGTTTCTTTTTGGTTTTATTTTATAACGTTTTAGAATTCCCAATCTCCGTTTCCCCTATGGGGAAAACCCTTTTTCCTTGTGTCCGGGTTTCCGTGCTTCGGCCCCCCTGCCCCCTGGTTTTTTTTTTGATTTTGTATATACTGTTGTCTCGTTTTTGAGATTTTTCTTTGTAGGGGGTTTTTTTCGTCTTCCCCTTTTTTTAAAATTTTCATACATTGTTTTTTTTTTTTGCTTTTTACAAAAGTCCCCAGCCCCCGGGGGTCCTTTCGGACATGTCAAGGGGTCCTGGGTTTCCCCCTCAGTCCTTTCCTGGCCCTGTCAGGGGGTCTAGGGCCCACACCTGCACCGATTTTGCTTTTGTGGACAGACAGATTTGGAAAAAACCTCCTCCCGCGGCCCCTTTCCTTCCCGGAAAAGGAAGGCCTCATCTTCCTCCTCCTTCTCTTTGGGGTTTAGCGCTGCTGGGGGGCGGATCCCCCCCCCCTCCCAGGAAGAAGGGTTCCCGCCCCTCTTTTTAGAGGCCGCCTTCATTTTTCCCCGGCCCCCCTGCCCGGTTTTCCCCTTTTGTCCCGGGCCCCCGGGGAGCAGTCAAAGGGACTACTCCGCCCGGGGCACCGGTCACCGGGCCTGACCGGTCAATTGCGTGCTCGAGTCCAACAAAGCTCACGACCGGGCCCCCGGTCAGGTCTAGCCACCGGGCCCGGGCAAGACCGGTCCACCGACCATCACGGGGCCGGTCACCGGGTAATCTGCCAGGGCCCGGGGTTTACCGGCACCGACCCCCGGGGCACCGGGGCCCGGTCACCGACCACTACTCACCCTCATCGGGGACCGGGCAACCGGGGGCCGGTTTAACAGGGACCGGTCACCGGCAAACAATCACCGGCACCGGGGCATCAATCACCGGTCCCCCGGCCCCTAGTCGAAACATCTAACTGTTCGCGTCGGCCCCCAGAGACCCAAACCGGTCATCACCGTCATCGGGAAGAGATCCCCAAAACCCAAAAACGCCAGGTCGGCTCATCACCTAGACGTGTGGGTCACCGGTCTTCGCCGATTTTGTCTGAAATTCGGACTCGAGTTTTTTTTTCCCCAGGTAGCCCTGCGGTTTCTCCGCTTCGGCCACCCCTCCCTCATGTTCAAGGGTGCCCCAAAAAACGGTCCCCACAACCGTTCCCCGGGTTTTTTCCGGGGCACCGGTAACCAAGGGAATCCAAATCACGAACCGGAGTTGCTCCCTTTCTCCCGGTCGTCCGTTCGGCTCTGGAGGATTCGAATCTTCATCCTCCCTAAGCCGGACCGGGCTGGTTTTTTTCCAACTTCAGACCTTTGGCCTTTTTGGGGTTTTAACCCCAAAACCCCCAATTTTCCGGAGGGTGATTTTTCTATCCACCCCCGAAACTGGACCTAGAAGCAGTCGGCTCCGGCTCAAGGCCCCTCCCTTTTCCGCTTCAGCAAAAGGTCCTGGATCGCGGGGGGCAACGCTCCCCTTTCTTTCCCGGGATCTCGTCGCATACTGACTCCTTCGTGGCCCCTCTTTGGTCAAGCACAAAAAAAGGAAAGCCTTATCTGCTTCCGTCAGGCTTCTTTTTTTAAAAGGGCCCTTAGCAGCGACGGCAAAACATTCGATTTTTCTATCTCCTCTCTCTTTCCAGATGACTCGCTGCAGCGGGATGCCATCCGGACGGCCCCAACAAGCTACTTCCTTCTTCTCGAGAAAAGCTTAGGTCGGCCCTCTTTCTTCTTTGCCCTTTTGGGGGCCGAATCAAGGAAGTACGGATGCCCCAGGAGGGGCAAATGCACGGCGCGGGGCCTTCCAGCCCCGCACCCTACTCGGTTTTCCCCCCAAATTCCGGTACCGAAGAAACCTTCGGCTTTTTACCGGTAAATCCCCAAGGGGCTCGGAAAAAGGGCAAGCCTCAATTCCCCCTTTTAGGGCAATCCCTCTTCCGGGGGGCTCGCCAATCTGGTCCGCCGCCCCCCGATTCCTCCTTCATCCCCCCCCCCCTTTTTCTCCCCCACCAGTCAAAGGGTAGGAGTAACCCTAGGGGGACGCCTTTCTTCCGCTTCCTCTTCCCGACGTTCGATTAGGAGGAAGAGTGGTTTCTCCCCCCTTTCCTAGGCGGCAGACTCACTCTTTTTATTCATCTTGGGAGACCAAACACCGACGACCAAAGGGTCCTTCTATCGTGAACAGGGGGATCGGGTTCCTTCAGTCGTCCCCCTCCACTATCCGCTCTCCCATTTATCTCTCCCCAAAAATCCTCGTCTGGGACTCGCCATTTCAGATCTTTTTGAAAGAAGGAGCGGGAGAAAGGGGCCGATTCCAACCTCTCCGGGGTTTTACACCGCTCTTTCCCGGTTCCCAAAAAGGACGGGGGGTTTCGACCGTCATAACCTATCTCATCTAAACTCCTTCATTCCCAAGGAACACTTCAAAATGGAAACAACTTCGTGATCAGGGCACCGTCCTCCCCTCACGGGGTTTTTTTCCCTGGATTTAGGGGACCCGACCCAGTATCTATCCATCCTCTTTCCCGGGGAAATACCTTCTTTTACGGATAGCCAAACTGTCTACCATTTAAAGGGCCCCTTTTCCTTTCGGCCTCCCCTTCGGCCCCCAGAATTTTCACCAAAATATTTTCGGTTCGGGTCGCCAGGTTCATTTTCGCGGCTCACCCCCCCGGGCGTTTTTCGACGCGGGCTTCTTCTTCAATGGACCCAGTCCTCTTCTCGACGAACTTCGTGGGTGACAGACCTAGCTCTCCGCAGGCTTCATCGTCAACTCCGAGAAAGGGGATTGATCCCTCCCAGAACTCACTTTGTGGGATGCATTTCTGACCGACCTAAACAGGACCCAGAATTCCAGAACCCAAATTATGTCCTTCTAACTCGGGTTCGGGGTTTTCGCGTGGGCAATCGATCTCACCCGCGAATTCCTTCCTTCTGGGATACTCAATGCAGCAGCGGATCTTGTTCCGCGGGCCCGCCTTCACATCGACCTCTTCAATTTATCCTACTCTCGATCTGGCGCCCATCGAAAACCATTTACAACCATTTTTCCTTTTTCCCCGGAATTGGTTTTTCATCACTGGGGGGGGTTTGGGAATTCCCCCGTTTCTCCGAAGGGTTTTTCCTCTTTCTCCCCCCAAACCCGGGAATTTTTTCCTCTTCCGGATGCCAGTCGTCAGGCGGGGGTGCCATCGGGAACCTCGGGGTCTCACGACCTCGGGTCTTTGGGTCCCCTCGGACATTTTCTTCATATCAACAACCTCGAACTCAAAGGGGTTTCTACTACCTTACACTTTTTTTCCCTCTCATTCGGCAAATCTTTCTAGTATCTACAGACAACACGACTGTTTCTTTAAAACATCCGCAGACAAGGGGGGACCACTCGCCTTCTCTGTGCATGGAAGCATGGCACCTTCTTCTTTGGGTTTCAGGTGTCTTCGGTACCATTAAAGTCAGACATTTTCCCGGGGTCTCTAAATGTTCTAGCGGACCAACTGTCCCGCAGAATTTTTTCTCCCCTGGGAATGGAATTACTTCCTCATCGCGACAACTCTGTTTGCATTTTTCGGTCTCCGTCTGTCGATTTTTGCTACCAGCTGAACAACCAGCTTCCCCCTTTTTGTGTCCCCGGGAAAACAATCCCCGGGGCTTGGGCGATAGATCTCTGTCTGTAAACTGGGATCATCATTTGTTATCTTTCCCCACCGTTTTCTCTGTTTCCCCCTTATTTTCTAAGGGAAAAACCTGCGCCCCTCAGTGCCGGATCCTCCTTGTACTCCACTTTGGCCAACGAATTTTGGGTTCGTGGATCTTCGGATCTTCTGATAGACATCCTTTTAGAACTTCCCCATTTCCCGGACCTTCTGTCAAAGGTGCAGGGTCCTACACGAAAACCTTGCCCTTTTCGTCTTCACCTTTGGGATTTACCCAACAGCGATTAGACAAAGAAATTTTCGGCAACAGTTCCCTCTTTATCTCTTAACCAGGAGACAATCTATCGATCTGTCACCGGGCAAAGTGGAAGTCTTCCGTTTTTGGTGTATCCCGGCAGATTAATCCGTCAAGCCCTTCCCCAGAAATCGCTTAAATTTTTAGTTTTTCTTTTTAACGAAAAAAACTTGCGACAGTTCTATCAGGGTTATAGTCTATGTTTCGAAAACTCTAAGTTTCACAGATCCCTTTTTCCCTTGGTTCGGACCTTTTCTTTGGAAATTTTCTTCGTTTTTAACGCTAGGCCAGTTTCTGTTTGTTAACTCCAAGTGGGACTTCTGTGTTTACGGGTCTTACAAGGCACCTTTTTAACCCCTTTTTGAGGCTTTTCCCGCACGAACTGGAAGACGGCTTTTTTATAGCAATGGGGCTTCAAACGCCGTTGAAATTCATGCCTTTTTTACGAGGGGAAAGGGTATTTACGCTTTAACAAATCGATGGCTCTGTTCTTTGAGTTTCAACCTGGTTTCCCTTTCGAAAACCCCGCTCCCTTCGGGCTGTCCCCCCCCGGGGAGTTTTTCCGAGCCTTGCGGGGCTTTCGCCAGGGGAGATCCTGATGGGGTTTTTTCCCGGTTAGAGCCTTGAAGTTTTACCTCCAGAAGATTAAATCTTTACGGGTCGTCTCTTCGAATTTTCCTCCCAATAAAAGGGGGGGCAAGTTTCGGCACATCAAAAACTCGTTGGGACCCAACTACAATTGCCTATTCGGGTCTTGGGGCAGGGATCTATCCTTTTTTAAAAATTAGACCACATGAGCTCCGTGCTTTGTCTGCTTCTTGGGGTTTCTTGAAAAAAATCTCCCATGGATGATATTCTCAAAGCGGCCTTTGGAAGTCTTTTACTACTTTTTTTCCTTTTAAAACTCCGCTCACTGGCTAAACCCAAACACAAAACCTTTTGGATTTGGGGCCCCTTGTATGGGTCAGACAACGTTTAATCACATGTCTGACGCCTCGGCGGCTTTGGTCGTTTCCTACTTCGGGGTCGCTGCAATCAAGGTTCTTTGTTGCAACCTCCCCCTTAGCGACGAAGTCAACCTAAGAAATAACGGGTAACGTATTTATCTATTAAAATAAAATTTTTGAAGTAAAAAAAATTTTAAATTAGTAAATACTACCTTTATTACAGAGTCCCACTCCCCCCCCCGCTTGCTGGCGGTGTATCCCTCGATGGTTCATAAAAATTTGGAGAAGGGGGGTTACATTTCCCGGTCCCCGGGGGGGTTTTGGGGGAATGGTTTTTTTGCGGACTCGTTTGGAAGCGTGCACAAATAGCCCAAAACCCGAAGTAATACAGTAAGTATTTACAAATTTAAAAATTTAATTTTTATTTCAAAAATTTCTTTTTGGGATTTCCAGCTACAAAAGAGGCAGTCGCCGCTGTCAAAAAAAATGCAAGATTTCACTTTGTTTTACTCAGCATCTTTATTTCTTAAGCAATCATTTTCAAACTTCATGAATATTTTAAGGCATAACCTCGCCAAATTTGAAAGGGCGTTAAGTTCATTTGGTCAGGAGTTTTTTTCCCTTGAATTATTAAAAAATGCAAATTGTACTTTGTTTACACCCAGCATCTGTAATAAACAATTATTTTTTAAACTTGTAAAACAAGATAATCGCAATAATATCTCATTGAGTTTGATTATGAGTATTTGACTGACAACTACATTTTGCCTTAAGATACTAAGAACACCACACAAATTTGCATTCTACACTTTTAACATCTTCATTCTTAAGCATGCACAAAAAAAAGCAATTTTTCTCGGGAGAGCGACATCAGGTCATCTTACCTTCTTGCTTTTAATTTTTTTGCCTCCTAAAGCTGAGTTTTTTCTGATTGTGAAAAGCCAAAATGAGAATAAAAGGCCTAATGTAAACAAGAGAGATCCTGTTTAAACCCAAGAACTTGCATGCATTTTGTCATATAGACCCCTGCCATAGAAGGAACCATTCATCAGCCCTTTTGGTACAGAATCTGTCAACCCTGCATTAGATAACTGCCTCAATATCTCCTTGTATAGTTTTTAAAAAAGGGAATGCTTGCTGACAAAATTTTTTTGGGTGACGGGGGTATTGTTATGACTGTTTTTCCTTGTCATGGGGGTTAAAGGGGGTGTCCCTAATAAGGGGTAGTTTTGATCCCGACAGTCAGATTCTGCTGAATAGAGAAAAAAGTTGAAGTAGCGGCATTTCAGTCACCCTACAGGTAAAGTTCATGTCGACTGCTGTTAAAATTTCCAGGAGTCATAATAAGAAATGCTGAAAAAAATTTCGTTTGGGGGTGGGGTTAAAGTAAGGAGATTGTAGAATGGTTATTTAATCTAAATGCTCCTCCACTGCTATTGGCGGGAGACCCACAAAAAAATCTGTCTTTAACTCAAACGACATAATATTTGAAATGTATAATGCAACCAGAAACACTTCCCATAGTATTTAAGAGAATGTTTTTAGAACCACCTATAAATTTTTTAAAATAATTTTAATTCAGTCCGAACACGTTTTTAAATATTTTGTGAAACTAAGCATATATTTCAGCTAGGTACTCAAAAAAATAATTGTTTTTTTTTTCCAAAGTATGGAAAATTTTTATCATGAAAGTCATTCAAATATTTTTTTGGGCTTATCTTTTTTTTTGTAATTTTTATTTTACAATATGTACATAACATAGTTACTTTGGGCTTACTTTTTTTAGGTCAAAAGTTGGGTAAGACAGGGATACAAAAAAAATTTTACCCCAGCTACGGGTGTTTTTTTTTCATTAGGATCAATAAATTCCCGGGGTCGGTCTGTCATCAATCCGACTTCCTAACTAGTTTATTTTTACTCAGATATTTTAATTTCTTAAGCAATTACTTCAAATTAAATGAGAATGTTTATTCCCTAATCTGGCCCTTTTAAATTTAAAACAAATGCCAGATTTCACTTTGTTTGCACCTGAACTAAATGAGAATGTTTTTAGCCGAATGTCTTTGGGGCCCTTTTGCTGTGGCGATATTTTGGGGGAAAATTTTGTCGGAATTATATTGCCCCTTTTAAAATTAAAATACTAGATTTCCTTTGTGAAAAAAATATCTCGTGGAAAGTATACAATACAACTATGCAAATTTAAAAAAATTGTACGGCAATGAAGGCAGTTTTTCTCAGGTGAGCGTCTTCAGGGCCATCTTTTCCCCCCCTTTTTTATGGTTCTTTGGTTGGACCAGAGTGTGTACAATATGCCTTTTAAAATAGTCCCTTTCTCAGGGAGCACAAAAGGGGTTAATTTGCCCTCTTGTTACTTTATTTTCTATCTATCATTTTCCCAATTTTTAACAAACTTTATTTAAATTTACATACTTTTTAATTCACCAATATCTTTTATATGATTTGATTATTACCGATGACTGATATTTAACAGAACAAATGTAGATTTACAGTTTACACTTGAAATTCAGAACATTCAAAAACTTGCTTTTTAGCTGTTTTACATTCTAGCATCTTCATTATTATTAATTTAGCAGTGCATGAAAAGAAAGGGAATGTTTTTCCCGGGAAAGTTTTTAGGACTTCTTGGCCCTTTTTTTTTTCATTATTATCCTACAGGATCACCAAAGGGACTAAGGTTTGAATCCCCCACCCAGTCATCATCACAAAAATTTTTCTGGGATTTTTTTCTAAATGCTTTTTAGATATTGATCTAGATTTGGAGTGAGTCTACCACCATGAGTTTTTGATCAAGGTCTAGTTTCGTTCCGATCCTTGATTTTGATGAAATTACAGGGTTTGAACTTAAAAATTTTTTTAAAAAAAAAGTTTTCCTGTCTTTTTTATGTTTTTGTCGTTTTTTCTTTCTGAAAAGTATTTACAAAAAACTGACTTGTTTGCAGCGTGAAGAGGGGGGGGGGTTCTTAGTTTTCTATTTTCCGGGAAAGGGGTTTAGTTTCCTAAGCAATAAATTTTAGAATGCTGGTTTCATTTTTTTTTTGTAAATAGTAAATAAATAAAGGTTTAAATTTAAATAATATTTGATATCACAAAAAGTTTCATTCCAACCCGCAATACTCCCCTTTACAAAAGACTATGTAGTGAAAATCCATTTTTTGCCTACCAACTGGCTTATTCCCTGGATGGGAAATTATTTGGGTTTAAATTTACCTGATAATACCACCAAAGAAGGTTCATATATCTTTAAATGAATTCGATTGATTTGCTTACACATTTATTTTTTTGGTTACGTTTATCATGCAACCACATAAAAATGGTGATGGGCATACAGCGTTACACCAGTCCGCCCTTTCCATGTGTGGGGTGTTTTAGTATGGTCTGTGGTGATGAAATCTTTTCCCCTGAAATTTTTTTGTGTAGGGTTTGTCTTTTAAAAAGAACTTGGCAGTAATTCTTGGGATAAGAAATGTCTGTTAAAAGAATCAGGTTGCTAACTTGATGTCGGGTTGCACACTTTTTTTTTTTTTTCCCCACCATAAAATGTGACAGACAATGATTTTACCCCTTGTTTTTTGTTTGGGGGGCAGTTGACCTCTGTGCATGCAAATAAGTCCTAAATATTTACGGGACACAAAAAATTGTATGTAGCAAAAAGCACAAAGAACTTTTTTCCCTGTATTTTCGCAATTTTTCACTTTACCATGCGGGGAGAAATAGTTTCTTTCGTTTGCAAAGGGGTTTTTGTACCTTAACTTGGTGGTTGATGTGCAGGTTTTGGTTATTTGGGTGGTGTTATAATGGCCCCCAAATAGAAAGATTAAATTTCCCATACAAATCTGTGAAATTTACAAATAATCACATCAAGCCTCAGATACATCAGGGGTTTTTACCTCCAGGGGTTATTTGTTGCTCTATAGAATGGCTATGTAGTTGCTCTATAGTATGTAATGTATGTATACAGATAAGGAGCCACTGATTTGCATCTATAAATAGAAACTGTGGCCACTGCTCAGTATACAAAAAAAAGCGCTGATATTGCTTAAGAACAGTATTGTTGTTTATCAGAAAAAAAATTAAAAATGGTGGTCAAATTTTTGCACAAGGCCTATAATCCCGCTTTAACGTTGTGTTCAAATGGTCCTTACATAAAATTAAAGAAAAATTTGCACGATTTGTTTCAACAGACTGTTAACAATTAGCACTTTGCCACTCTTACTCTCCTTATTTTTATAGCCTACAATGAACAGTCCTTTATTATTTTAATAAAAATTAGATATTTGGCAAAAACTAATTACCCCGCATATCTGCAGCTTGATTTGAGACACACACAACTCCCTTGCCTTCAGCGCTTTGATTAAGTAGTAATTGATACTAAATGTACGGGTTTGGGGGGCATAATCACAAAAGTGTGAAAACTTACTGCAGCGATACTGATTTTTCGCACCCTCATGATGTGTGGGTATGTGTTGAGATAAACACTTAGTTTTCAGGTGCGATTTTAACCCTTGGGACCAAAGAAATACATCAAGACATAAAAAAAATCGAGATTAGGAAAGGATTTTTTATATATTTTAATAGTTTAGATAAGAAGGATTTTATATATTTTTTAATATAGAAGAAATTGGGACTTTCAATGTTTTGTCGAGATATGCTAAATGTCAGACTCACGATGTCGACAACGAGTCTCCCAACTGTTTTTTTTATTAAAGTGACTTAAAAAATTTTGATATTCAATTTTATAAACGTTTTCATTTGTTTTACCTAAAGTTTTTTGGTTTTTTTATATATTGAATTTAAACAGAAAAATGGATAAAAGTGTAAAATTTTTCATATTTTTATCAAAAATTCAACATAAACCCGAAATTTCTATATTGAATAAAACACCCTTAGTGAATTATATGTTTATTTTAAAGATTCATGTCAATAACCTATTGATAGTCAATCAATTTTAACTATTTAAAACTGAATTATGGGGTTGATTATCTTTAGAATTATTGATCATCATCAATTGTCTCATTTGTTTACTACATGTGTTTCACAATGCTTTACTGATCTACACAATTGTCAACTTTTATCTTATTTTATGTTCCACCAACATGGCATAGGTGCATTATAGCCTCTTCATTATGTTTCACACTTCAGAAGTTCAACTGTGTCCACAAATGAAGGTTAATAAAGTTCAGTGCTGAAAAACAGCATATTTTGGATCATTTCCCGCATTGTTCAACATACTTTTTTTTCCCGAAACTATGTCAACTGTACCATCCATTTTAACACCTACAATAGGTACCATCTCACAATATTGCAGGTAATTGCTGTATTGGCCCATTTTTAAGGACCAAATTTACCCGTTTCTAGACACTGCAAGACATTGACTGTAAAGATTAACTAGGTGTGCATATGATATATACAGAACAGTTGTTTTTTTTGCCATACATAGAACACAAATCATTTTCCCAGAATACTATGTCCTGTGTCCCTGTGAAATCTACCAGAGTATTTAATGTTTTTCCTTTTAGCTCACCTGAGCACAAAGTGCGCGGGTGAGGTATTGTGAACATCTTATCCGGGGTCCTGTCGTGCGTCATCAACTTTTGCTTAAACAACATCTCCTCCTTAACTGCTGAGCAGATTTTGATGAAAATTTTTCAGGAAGATCATTGGGCAATACTGCACAAAAAAGCTAAAATCACTCCATCCACAAACCAAGAGGCCACCAGAGCTAAAAATAAAAAATCTTTAAAACAACACTCCTCTTAAAAACCCTTAAGCAAATT
>JAIFHC010000534.1:0-50000 GCA_021229015.1 Solen grandis
GTTTCAGATCCATAGCACAGACACTTGAATGAACGATAATGAATGTTACACCTTAAGCATACAGTATGGGCGTAACACCTTAAAATCACCAAACTGTCTCAAAGTGATTATTTATACACAAATACAATCTGTGGTATTCCAACACATAAGTAGTCAAATATATTGCAATTTCAAAAACTATCACATCACCTCGATGCTATAATATTAACATCATAATGCTTGGTATTAACTAAAGGTGTAACATCAATATTATTTATTTGGGTATCTGTGATCCATAGGCCCTGATCTGCACGAAGTTTGGTGATAATACCTTCTGTACTGTCATCTGTCGCTCATTCATGTAGAGCGGTTGTCAGTAGGTGCCTAGTAGAGGTGATACGCTTAGGTCAGCCGTCTGAATTGCACAGAAAAAGTTATTAGGTTAACTGGCTGCAGGGATATGACAAAATAAGGGGGACCTTTATCGCTCACCGGTTCTTTTCTTTTCCTTTGCCATGAGAGTTTTGCGGAATGGAATTCCTTTAACAACTGTCCTTTACTTTCATGCAGGAAACACCCTGCACCCTGGCCAAGTGGCTGACGACACATGCACGGACGGTGGACGACAGATAAAAGATAATCACAATAGCTCACCATAAGCACGACGTGCTCAGGTGACCTTAAAACTGTTGGACACGGCCTAACATGATTCAAATATATCTACCTGTTTAACTGTGCTTATGGGATACATTGAAATAGAATACATCGCAGTGGCTAAATTTATTACATCTAATGTAATCGTCTGTTAATTACAGACATGACAAATGTGTAATAAAATGTTTAATTATTATTATCAAGTTCTTTAATTGCATCTGTTAACTCAAAATACAGTTCTAATGCATCATAAGCAGTATTTGGACTTTGTAGGTTTGGTTTGAGGATATTTGCAAGTTCACTGAATTCTGGGCAACACACTTGTCTTCTAGTACTATAAAGATTTTTTGCAAATTCGAACGTCTTCTCTGTTAATGTCTGTTCCGTAGTTGATAGTATCATAAAGGCCAGGCACAAAATAAAGAATTTCGGGTTTACCACTTGGAACGTCTGTATGTTTCTGTTGCCGAATATCGTGAAGTTACCAGTGTTGGGCGGTTCTGTCAAGGTCGGCTTGTATAAAATGCATGAAACAAAATTTCAGGCATTCGACGTGCACTTTATCGAATTCATCATACAAATTTGCATCTCGCATGTCTTTAAATAAATCTATCCACCAACCGATACATTGTTTTTTCAGCATACACCACCAAGCCTCAATTCTTTGGTTTTACGTACTTTTGCCGTACATAAAGCTTCTTTGTCCAGACAAAGAGTCGTTGTCGTTAATGCGGAAAAGGGGCTGTAGAAACTTTATATAAGAATTTTCTGTTCCAAAATCACATCTTATCAAACGAGGTACAAATCGAATACTAGTCAAAGCGTCAAGATAATATCTAGCTATTACTGACGGGTCATTGTTTGATGTTGCGACTTCCAGCCACAATATCTTTCTGCTAAAACCATCTATAGCTGCATGGATGCTGAAACCAAACTGCTTAAGCTTGTCATAGCCATCAACGTGCCAGATGAAATTGGGCCCATGAGCATAATATTGTCTTCTTTTCAATCGATGTGTTTTACGTAAATCGACATCGTCTGGATCAAGAGTTCGTAAAACATTTAGCACCGTCTTTTGCTTTACTTGTAGTCCATGGTCAGTAACTAGCCTACGCCACATCGCCCTGTATCCGAGAGACCTGCTACTTGTGTGTAATTCATTATTTACCACTTGTATAACGGTGTCAATTGGTGTATATGCATTCACACGTCTGCGTATACTGTTTTTCTTTAAGATACTTCGCAAAGACTAATTCCATGGCGAACAAGCAACATGCATACGATTTCACGATATCGCAGTCCTTGAAAAAAGTACATCTTGATCAGTTCCAGCCTCGAATGTCCGGCGTTAGGGAAAGGGATATATGTTGGAACGATAGCATCAGTTACTAATGCCTGGCAGGTAAAAATGATGAAAATAATACAAAATATTTGCATACATATGTGAAATGTCGCCGCCATCGTGCACGCTAAGGAATAGTATAGAAAAGTCTGACGTGATAAGTCTTAAATCTCAAATAATAAGTCTTAACTCTTAAGTACTTAGTCTTAAGTCTTAAATGCCAACTGTTAAGTCATAATGTCCGCCCAGCGCTTCGCATGGAGGAGAAAAATGTCGTGCACAAAAAGTTACAAATCGTAACTCAAAAGTCATAAGTCGCAAGTCAAAATTGCCCCCAAGGGCTTCCATACACCTCTTAAGCCACAAGAGTTATTTAGAGAAAATGAATTAATATGTTCTCTAGTTGCATGACTTTTGTAATGTCATCAGAGAAATGTTTCAATAAAGTTGAGCACTATACTCCCAGATGAAGTGGTGCATGCACTTCTATTTTTAGATAGCTGGATTTTTATAAATTAGGCTGTTTCCGGAACTGGTCAGAAAACCGTGAAATTCCGTTCTTCTTGATACGATCACGATATTGTATATAATGCGTAGGTAATATGAGGAATCAGGCGTATTTTATGAATATTTTCTTAACTGAAGGTCCGTCATAGATTATACTAAATATCCGTGATTTGTCACAAACTTAGAATTTCAAAATATTCGAGCTAAATTAAAGTAAATTGACGTATCTGTAGTATTGCATTTTTAACATATTAGTTACTGTATGTTATATGCAATTAATACTTTTGGTTGTTGTTGTCTTAAGTATACATGTATCATTATTATATTATGAAAGTTCACTGAATCACCATACTCAGCGGTAATAATGAGCATGTATATTTACCACTTTCACGCTGAATTTCTTGATTGGACTTGGTCCTTTCTTTAGCTGTTTATGGAGGTGTTTTCTTGTACATTACTGGCTAGGTGGCGAACAGTGTAGACAGACTGCAGACAGACTGTACCGATGTTTGGCTGATCTTGGTCTGCACTTGTCAGTAGGGCAGTCACAAGTGCCCGCAGCATTGTAAGGGTCAATATGTGAAGCTGCGTTTTGAATATCTATATGTAATAAAATATATATATAATAAGTGTCCAAATAAGAAATCGCTCATACACATTGTTCATATACAGAGCTCTGCTTATTTGAATATTTTTTTTTGGGGGGGGGGGAATTTTAGAAGACAAACAATAGATAATAGATCTAAACATTTTTGTAATAAGATTTATTAAATGTCAGGTTTGTTGTCGAGGTAAATAATATATACAGTTGAACCCGTACTAAGCGGTCAACCTGTATTTAGCGCCCAGTTTTGATATTACCAAACCAGCATTTTGTGTATACATGTATGTATATAGTAACATGTATATCTTTTGTAAGTATATGGTGCATATGTATAATTTGATACAAATGTACATCGTTTTGTTTAACTATTCTATCATCCGGAAAACCTTTACAAAATTCGCCATATCTTCCAACAGTTTATTATGAAGCGGAGAAAATTTCAATAAACATTTAACTGTCAATTCAATCCTTTTCTTATATGTATGTGAAGTGTTCTGTTATTTGATAAATGAATATATTAACACTTGTGTGGATATAACATACAGTGTACTCAATACGTTTCAGTTCAATTTCATAGGCTCGTTTGTTTCACCGAGGGCAGCAGTCACGAGGGCCCAGCACACACTGTAAGGTTCCGCCTCGGAGGACGCCCTGCGTTCCTCGAAATATCCCATGCCCTCCAATTCCACTTGGGTCGGGATTCGGACACTGCACTCAGATTTGTCACCAACCTTACAGACAAACTCGCCAAAATAGGGCATACACGCTTCTCCTGAAAGTCTCCAGGCGGCGTCATCTCCATCTTTCAAATCATAATACTTTAATAACTTTTCCTGGGGCACAGTGGATAATTTATCTATAACCTTGCGTATATGCCTAGAAAATAAAGTACATAAATAAATAATACCTCTGTTTGAGAAAGTTTGTATGCTACATGTACCTTATATTCAAGTGATAAGCATAAAGGAAAGAACACAGTGTAATTAGTTTATAGTTCTAATTTGGTATTGTTAATATGAAGTTGTCAATCCTTTGTCTTAAAAAAGCATTTCGAAATGTATTAAAGTCTTAGAACCCTAATAGCCATCAATTCCATCAAAGCCATGCATATAACTTCACAATATAAGCTTTTAAAATGTCAAACAATGGAAATCTTAGGGGCAAATTGACATGTTATGACATGTGACAGACGTTCTTTTATTACCTTCCCTTGATAATTTTGCTGTCATGTGTTATCTCCCCTGAAAACTAAAAAAGTGACTTAAGGTGTTTTTTTTTCATGAAATTTGAAACAGAATCATATAATGCATCTATCTACCGTGAGTTTTTCTTATAAATCAAATTCAGTTTATTTTTTCAAATTCACAGAAAATGTATATTTCCCATAATTTTCTACACATTATCTCCCCCAGATTAGATAAAAGTTGAAACAAACTCTGGGTAAAATATTTTCATTTTTGAATGTCTTCAAAGTTTCATAGAAATATTACCATCCAGTGGCAAAGTATGGAATATGGCTATAAGGGTGCTAATACCTTAAGTTTTAAAAAATCTGCTTCTACCGTCACTGCAACAGTATTCCAGTTACATAACAACGTACATTTGTAGGGACCGTCCCCCGTGGCCGAGTGGTTAGAGCGTCCGGGGCGGGAGGTCGTGGGTTTGATCCCCGGCCGCGACATACCCAAGTCGTAAAAAATGGTACTGTTATATCTCCCTTGCTTGGCGTTCAGCATATAGGGGTAGTTGCATGACTAGGTGTGGTATCATGCTACATGTCTACAGCGTGATACTGCGGTGTAGCAGCACTGTATCTGTCTCAAGTAGACAGTGTTTCCAAATGACTGAAATACTGTCGGTTGGACGTTAAACCCAACAAACAAACATTTGTAGGAAGACCCCAACTGCACAGTGGCACCTGGGTAGAACCACCGATAGACCGAAAACCAGCTTCCTCACATAAAAAAACGAGTGATCCTGCCAGAGTTCGAACCCCGCGGCGATGAAGGGCTAAATGGTGAACGTTTATTATACCCGCTCGACCACCACGGAAACCCCAAATAATTATATGACCAAGCATATTCACTTATAATCAGTATGTACAGTTTGCATTGAAATTTATTGCTCGACAAGTGATTGAAGCCATAAGTAAAGCACCAGTTTTATCGTACCACGACTATCAATTGTCCAAGTCGTCGTGACTAAGGATCCGAATGTTCGAATCACGTTGACCTGTGGTCAACCCCAAACACCGACAAAAGGAATAAATATATTGTAAGCACGTCAAATTAAAACGCATAAATAATTCCATACGTTAAGCCACCACGTTTCCTCATGTTTGCTGTGCTCAGGTTGATATGCAGGGTACAGCGGCTGTCGTACGGACGGGTACACTCGGGGTTGAAGAAGGTGACGTCCACTCCACTCATCTCGGAGATCCGCATCAGTATGTAGCGAGACAGATGGAGCTGATCCGCTGCATCCACAACCGGAAGTGGGCCCAGCTGGTACTCCCACTGGGAGAGTCATAACAATTGATACAAAAATAATTTTCTGATTTATATTTGTACTATATTAGCATTGATTTAATAAGAATATGGAAATATTGAATGGCCGTTTTGCGCGTCACACTTGTAAAATTTTATACATGTATATTGTCTTTATAAGAGGAAAAATCATACTGAAATTTGTTGGATATTTTGCAGACTTTGGTTAGCTTTGAGAATCTTTCGAGGCAAAAAAAAAAAAGATTATGAGAAAATGTAATTTTGCTTTATTTTTTCTTCTATATTTCACTAGCATCATATATGCTTGATCTCTCTCTCTCTCTCTCTCTCTCTCTCTCTCAGACTATACGCAAGACAAAGTACAGAATAAGCAAATAGTCTTACTTCAGACGGTGTCACCTCGCGATTCATTCCGTAAACCTTTAATCCTGCGTATAAGCATGCCCTAAAGTGGACCTCCGCTAGATGGCGCTGTATTTTAACATGGCGACCGCCAAATAATTCATTACCAACGTCTGTGGAAGTAAAAAATGACATAGCATTTATAGAGCGTTCACTAAAAAGTGGAGGAATGGAACATTTGTAGAGAATGGTTATAAGAACCCGATCTAAACATTGTTTGAAAAATATGCTGCGCCACCATTTTTTTTTTTACCTTGTCCTAAGTTTCTCGGTATGATTTGACCCAAAATATGTCGACATATTGTATACGACTTTTTATTGGCGGTGGGTTAAATTTGGCTTTGTATGCGGTTTAACTCGTCATTATTTGCTTTTCCCATCGTCTGACACCCAACATTGCTTCTCATAAGAGAGCTAATCTTTTGCAGACCAATGAGAAAGTTCCAAATATAATCGCCGCCAAAACATACGTTCATCAATACTGCCAAATTATTTTTTTCCGTTGGGAAAGTAAGTCTAAAACATAATTTCGTTATAAATCTTTTAATTTACGTTTAGGACAAGGGCCTTTATCAAAATATAAACAATCCTTGCAATCACTTCATGTAACTATAGACTATAACTCCAAGTCAGTGGACGCTTGAACCTGCACTGAGTCTTTTTAAGCATTAGAAGGACCATGCCTATAACTTGTGGATTGCCTTAAGACAGATGTAGTGCTCTCCATACTGCAGGATCACACAGTAGATATTTTACATGACATCACACCCAGTTACAATTTTCTGACACTGGGCAAACCAGTCATGGAATTACCCTTTAAATATAACGAGCGCCCAGCAGGGAGCAACGACTATGTAAATCGCAGTCAAGGAGTTCGCTCAAGCAGCGGATGCTCTAACACCTCGGCTAACTGGAACGGTCAAAGCAAGTATTGCCCCTAGCACCTTAAATTTAATTATTTTGATCTAAGCATTTCAATACCATGTGTTCATGGTGTAACTTTGAGAATTCTGAACTTCGTATTGTATTGAGAAAAACTTTTTCCCCAAAAAATATTTGCAGGATGAATAAAACTAAGGACATTTGCATTTCATACGGCTGAAATATATTCAGTATATTTTATAAATAATTTGTCAAAGAAATGATCATTAAAATGTCGATATTGTATCTCTTATTGACTAAAATATGTTTGACCTGAAATAACTTACCCAGGTGATTGTTTTGTACTTTTAAATGCCAATCAAACGGATCTCCCTTTTCATCAACAAAGTAGTATTCTTGTTCAAACCCGACCCACGGGTCCACGTCCCTGTCTAGTCGCTTCACTGATTCCTCACACTTCACCCGTGTATTAATATCTAGGAAAGTAACATAAACCCATACCTTGACTATCAGAACAGAATAGAACAGAATATTTATTAATTTACATAATATTTCACTAATTTACAGAATATTTAATTAATTTACAGAATATTTCATATGACCATTGAAGATATGCTGTAAAAATCCTTTATTTTCGTTGATATCAAATTCCGTTGATAATTTTAAGGGGCTTTTATTGGTTTATGGTCTAGAAAATATGCAATGTATATTAAGAATGTTCTTTGTTGGGATAAATATATAAAGGTTTAAGTATAAAAACCTATAAAAACTCATTGTTAATTAAATATCCATACAATTAAATATTCAATAAACAGTAAACATTCAGAACACAAGAACGATCGAGCTGAATGCCGAATATTATTATATTTAATGTCATATGATGAGACATAAAAACATATAATGTAAATAATGTATCTGTCAACGAAAATATTAAAGAAACCAAATACTGCAAGATTAAATCAAACGATAGCAATAAGTGAACCGGTGGACATCCCCTTCAATTATCAATAACTAAACAGAAATAGAAAGGTCGTTAATATGGAGCTGATAAAGTTCTTTATACGCAGGTAAATTTGTTTGGCGTATCCGGGTTTTTAATACAGATTTCCAGTTCGAACTAGCTTTGTATAGCCTATGCTTTCTTTTTTTCACTTCCCAGCTAAAGAATTATTAGCGCTGATTTTCTACTAAGTGATTAAGTTTAAACAAACATGAATAAATTGATAAATAACATTTATAATTCATATACGGTAAATGTATACTTAACAAAACATGCATATTACTCATATATCGACATTGATTGATTGATCGATCGATCGATTGATTGATTTGAGAACTTGAAAGCTATTATAAGACTGACATTTTCCAGTGTTATTAGACGTATTTAAATTTACTTACACGATACCAAACAGCTACCCTAGATTAATACCGGTAGGTTGCCAATGCTTGATGTGGTATACACAAAATAAATATCTGCAGTATACATATCAATAAATTAGAAAGACGGAGCTTAAATCTTATAGCTAAAAACCGCTAAGATGCATTAAGAATGAAACTTCATGTTTAGTTTTTTATTTTATTTCTCAGCCACTCATGTATACTCTGAGCTTAAGAAACGCTTCATGTGCAAAACTACGACATTTCACGTCAATTATTTTTTTTCACAGGTTACCTCTCCATAAAGTGATAAATCAGAAATGCATCATTCTGTTGCTGAAATATACCTCATTACATATCTAAATACAAAATGTAATCTAAAATCGTTTGAAAACACGAAATAGAATATTCGACATTTTTCCAAGACGAGGCGTTTTTCAAGTCCTTGGGTATACATGAAGTACCACTTCAAAAAATGTTCAATTATGTAACTTCCACCTGATTGCTTTACCTGGAACTTTTCCTGAAGCATACAGCAGATCACACAAGACTAGCTTGTTCCTTCCTTTCCGAAAGGGGTCCTTGCACATTGCCACGGGTCGCAACATCAACTCTGGGCAGGGATTTCGGCGCTCCGTAGATTCATACTGGTGAAAGTATTTCACGGGGCAGTCTTCGAAAAATACAAGAGAAAAAACAAAATTAATGACCAATATGTATCCGTAATGTTTATAGCATAATTGAATATCAATTTTTGAACATGGTTGCTTGCAACGCTATGGTAGTACACATTTTGAATCGGACAACAAGTTGGGGCTATATTTAGACATCTATATTTATAGATTTCCTTTCTTTTTACTACGCAGTGAAATAGTTCAAAGTTTTGTTTTCTGTCGTATCAATAAATGGTGATAACTTTTATGTTTATTTCAGTACAATTGCTTATGGAAGTCGAAACTGAATTAAAACTGTGCTGACAATCGATGCAGGAGATAACGTGTTTAGTAAACTGTAATGAAAAAAGAAAGTACGCAAGCGAAAAAATCGTACAACTCTGTTCAGCAATTAAAAAAACTTATCAGAAACAGGGCCGGCTCTTGCTGGCCAGAAATTCGTTTGAACATATTTATTCTCGAAATTTACACCGAAAAGTCTTAACATATACAAGTTACTAGGATAAAGTTGAAAGCTTATGCTAGGCTTATTGAAACCCTTTCCCTAAATGCGGAATTTACAACATAACAGACAAGTTGCTTAAGTATAAAAGTACTCCAAACAAAAAATTAGAAACAAATAAGAGAAAGGTTTTGTTTTATCAGTGGATAATGTTCACAGCAATATAAGCTATGACAATTTGAATAGAAATTTGTAGTAAATATTTGGCAAAGAGGACCTATTAATCAGAATGTAACCAAAATGAGATGTATTCTCAATGAATTTGTAAACTTCACAAAAAATGTGCTTGTTTTGATCTGTGGATAAGAATTCAAAACCATACAACAATAATTCGGAAGAAATTTTGATGTCAGAGGCAATATTTCGAATAGAGCACAACACCTTGTTACGAAGGGCATAAGAACAATGAAGAAAAAACGAGTAACGGTTTCTTCACTCCTACAAGGATAAAATGGAGATTGCACAATATTCTTGACAAACAGGTGACAATTTAAAGAACTATGTGTATGATACAGTCTGAAACTGTTGCGAGTCCCATGTGGACTCAAGTATGGTCGTTTCAGATTGCTGATCGACGTTCTCTTCAGTATGGTGTCCCTCCGTCATCGATGTTTCGCCCCTGAACCATAGACATCTGATTGAGGGTGGGGACCACCGCAACACGGTGTGAACGTCGATAGCTTACTTCTTCCAGCTTGTCTCCTCTCGTCGTAGCCACAGCCAGCTAGACGAACGCTCTGCAGCTTGGCTCAGTTTCTGGATAAGCCGCCGTCTTTCTCTGCCAGTAGTCCCAATCGCTGTCATCAGTCGACACATAGACTGAGCGCAAAACCCTCTGACGCCTACTTCTATCGGGAACAGCCATGTACGCCAGCCTAGTTGCTTACAGTCGTTCAGAAGCTCTGTGTACTTGGCGTTCTTTCTTTCGTAGGCCTCCTCGCATCTGGTATCCCATGGTACTGTCAACTCAATCACGATGAGTCGCTTTCCTGTCTCAGACCACAGTACTATGTCGGGTCTTAGGTTTGTGTGCACAATGTCTGGGAAAATTCAGTTCTTAACCTTGTGAGTAATATTTGTGGTTTACGCGGGCCAGTGTAAAAATAGTCTGGAATAACCGTAATGGGAAACTGGTAAAAAATTATTTTTTTAAATGTCTCAAGAGATGGAGAATTTCTTACATCTACAGGTAATAATCCAAACTCTAATTACGGAAGGGGAAAAGGAATTATAATACAAAGAAGTTCTACATGGAATTAAGTGTATGTTACCTCTATTACGTAGATTATAACTATTATACACTACTTTGGTAGCGCCAGTTACATTTCGAGCAGCTTCCAGTTGAAATGTTTCGAATTCTTTTTTGTCATTCTGATTACAGTTATCAAAACTAACATCACTATGTTCGATAAGAGGTCAAATGAAAGATATATACATTTTTTCTAGTGATTTGAGATTTAATTTGAATTTAAGTGATCGCATAATGATTATTCTTTTCCACGCATTTTTCTTAATGTGATCAATGTGAGATGACCATGAACAATTGCTTGATAGAATTAAACCTAGATGTTTGTGATCGGATGTTTCAGAAATGACATGACCTTGCATTAATAACGGAGGATGTACTGGTGCGTTGGTGGTCTTTCTAGATATAATGATAGATTCAGTTTTGAGAGGATAAAGATAACCAGCCATTTTTTTTAGATATAATGATAGATTCAGTTTTTAGAGGATTGAAGATAACCAGCCATTTTTTCTAGATATAATGATAGATTCAGTTTTGAGAGGATTAAAGGAGAGGATTAAAGATAACCAGCCATTTTTTAGCCCAGGAACTGATTTATATTAGGTCACCATTGAGAACGTTTGCTGATTCCTCGGGATTGTCATCTATAACGTAAAGGCTTGTGTCATCAGCAAAAAGTTGATTATTAAAATTGAGACCAAGAACAATGCCATTTATGTACACCAAGAATAGCAATGGGCCTAGAATAGATCCCTGTGGCACGCCAGATTCTATTCTTTACAAATGAGGATACGCCATTAATAACAACTTTCTGGTCCCTATTTGATAAATAACTTTCGAACCTGTTTAGGAGTTTACCATTAATTCCTATGGATTTTCGTTTGATAATTAGACCTATATGCCAAACCTTATCAAAGGCCTTACTTATACATGTATCACAAAAAAATAACCCCAGCTTCCTTTCCTGAATCGACAGCTTCACATAATTTGAGATATAAGTATATCAACTGATTGGTAGTTGAGTCGCCAGGTAGAAAACCAGATTGACACTGTTAGAATATTATTGCCAGATATGTGATGGAAAACATGTTTGTAAACAAAAACTTTACTGATTGTACTTAAAAGGGAAATAGGTATATAATTAGAAGGTAGACTGGCATCGCCTTTTTAGAAAATTAGGCATATGTTAGCTCGTTTGCAAGTTATATAAATATAAAAAATACTATCGGAAATAAGACTTGTTAAACATTTGACAAAGAGGGTCAGAAAATTCAACTGATAGTTCTCTTAGAATTCTATTGTTGATGTTGTTAACTCCAACAGCTTTCCCGAGTGGATTTGCCCTTAGAATGGGTAAAAGTTTATTTGGATTGAGAACAATATTAAGATAATTTCTCTATTAAATTATAGACTTGGGGAGAGGTTCACTTTGATGGTCTGTGAAAGAAAAAAGTCATTTAAAGCATATAGAGATCTGAATAGAGAACGTTGTCAATGACATTTAATGGAGGTAAAGATGACCGGTTTTCGGTTTTCAAAAACATTTTGGTTGTTGACCACCATGAACTAGAGTTATGGTTTATTGCTAGGTTTTTAAATGCATCGTCAAAATATCTCTGTTTAGCATGCTGGATATTTTTATAATTTGTTTCGTTAACTCCTAAATTTCTGCTAGTCAGAACTTAGATTAGTATGTTTGGCTTTACGATAAAAACGTGTTCTTTTACGAATTTGGCGCTTAATATCATGTGATCCACCTTGGCTCGGATGGTTTAACTATGACTGTGTGGTTAGGTATAAAACGTTTACATATGTCTAAAAGCGAAGAGGTAAAATTTTCCACCCATTTATCTATATCCGGATCATAGAGGCTAGTCCAATCGAACAAGGTACACTCTTCACGTAACGCATTCTAATTCCCTTTGTCGAAAAGGCCCGAAATTGGTTGTCTGTATGTATGACAATCCTTTTCATAAACGTATATAACAGAGGCGAGAGGGGTATAATAAGGATGGGAAATTGGACAATAAGGTAAAGTCTCTGTAATGGTTCCGCTACGCCATGGACCACTTAACCTCTAGAAAGATAACCAAGATACCCTAATGAAACAATAGGAAACCTTGGTTATCTCCGGGAAAGGCCATGAGGTCCGAAATGAAGCGGAACCATTACAGGAAATGTACCTTAATCGGTGTTCGGAGAGTGCTCGTTGATTTACGCAGATTTGCGTATCATTTCGGGGTGAAATGGTGTACAATAAATCATCATCGACGATTAATCAGAGCGGTTTTCGTCGACGAACTGATTAATCAGTTAAATCAACTAATACCTACAGGTCATTAATGATGGATTTTCTCTTGTATTTCAGCCTGATTGCTGTCTGTGCATATGTAAGCACAAACATTATTTATTTCGATGCTATAACCCTTTCCCTCATAGAGGACACCATGAAAAGACCTATGCGAACAGCATAAAACCAGATCAGCCTGCGAGTAAATCGCAGGCTGATCAGGTTTCATGCTGTTCGCTGCTCCTCAGTGGTCTGGAAATGAGGATTTTGTAATCAAATCTGGTAAGGTTTAACTGTGGTTTTCTGCAGATCAGGCTTTATGTGGTACCTACTGAGTGCGTCAAAATGAGTCTATATGAGGAAAAGGGTCAAAATGAGTCTATATGAGGGAAAGGGTCAAAATGAGTCTATATGAGGGAAAGGGTTAACAGCTGCTAAAGAGGTGTCTACAAAACGTAATTAATCTCCCATGTCGGTATGTTTTCGTCCTGACAGAATAGCAATCTTATTAGACCATTAAACTTTTTTCCATCTGTAAACTTTTGCTCGGTGTTTTAAAACGCAACGCGTTTTGATATAATTCCTAATTTCAATCTGTAAGCTTGTCTCAATTTTGTCAAGCGAAATATTGCAAGTGTTTACGGCCGATCGTATTTCATATATATGTAAATCAATTTCAACAAAATCACATACCCCGTTATGCGCCGTGTATGTAATAGTTTCGTGTTTGTGTATAAAATGTTATGTACACATAAAGGAACGTACTTGCCTCAAATCGTATTATTTGTCCCTCGTATTTTTACCATTTTATGCGTTCATAGTATATGGCTTAGAACCACTTGATGTCATTTTAACACCTTATTTTTTTTGCATCTTATGATTTTAGACAGAGGAGCGGTTAGTTTTAGTTTAAACATATTTTATTGCCATACATACTTACATACATACATACATACAAAGAACAAACCAAAAAGAAGAATGCAAATGGGTCAAGCCACAGGTTCAAAAACTTAGTTACGTCAAAAACTTAGTTACGTCAAAAACGTCAAAAACTTAGTTACGTCAAAAACTTAGTTACGGAGCGGTTCATGGTTAGCAACAACGTAACTGTATTCATAGGTGGACGCCGTCTGTCAATGCGTTATGGTCTACAATGCGACAGGAATATTTTGAATAGTAAACTTAATATAATCAAATGCTACAAATACTATCATCGTAAGTTACACACGTTTTAAAATTCTTAGTACAGTCTGTATATGAACTAAGAGTTTACAAGTATCAATATTTAAGTCACTGATTATTCATTTATCAGTCAGAAAGATTAATCGACGATTACTTAAGGACTGATTTCCAACACTACCTATGGGTATCATTCATGTGTGTGTGTGTGTGTGTGTGTGTGTGTTGTACATGAACATATGGATTTAAATCTTTAAACTGACATCCGTGACCAGACGTTTCAATTACTCCGTTCCTCAACGCTATGTGTTCGAAAACCGTTTTTATTTGTTGTTGTTTGTTCGTTTGTTTGTTTTGTACTTGTACTGAGGTTGATTCATGCTAACATTCATGCTAAAAAATAATAATAAATTAGTAATGGGTGTTAAATATCGTCATGCATAGATAAATTGCATACGCAGTACCAAACTTGTACCCGCCTAATAGAGGTCGAGCTAGACATATTAAACACACAAATGCATATACATATATTAAGATTGTATCGTCTTTTCCATCACTAAACAAGCACAAGTTTTTTAAATCACCTGAACTTGAAATCAGCTATAAAACTGACTGATGTATGCTCTCTCCGCGGCCGAGAGGGTAAAGTCGCTGACTTTAACACTCACTCAGCCCCTCACCGCGTGGGTTCGAATCCCGGCAGGGCCATTCGGATTTTCATGTGAGGAAGCCTTCCAGCTGGCTTGCGGTAGGTCGGTGGTTCTACCCGGATGCCTCCGTGCATTCGGGGTCTTCCTCCACCTTTAATTAGCTGGACGTCGCTATATGACTGAAATACTGTTAAAGCGACGGTAAACTCAAATAGTCTAGTCAAGTCGAAATACTGTCGAAGCGACGGTAAACTCATATACAAGTCTAATCGGAACTCAAAATATATTTTTTCACCTTTTCACTGTTTGTTATGAAAATGACACAAGCAAGGCTAGTTCGGACATAGTTCTAAAAATCAAAGAAACCTATTGGCACTGGCCAAATTGTAATTATTCAGATAAGACCATGTTTTCGAATAACAGAAATTTGAATAATTCAGATACGTTAACTTTTATAAGGAAATCAGAAGCAAAGTTATCGAAAACAACGAAGTATTTCGGATAAAGCCATGTTTTAACAAAAGTTTGCGGAGTAGCGATATTAGACTATGGCTGAAAAACTAACTGTGATTCGGGAGATTTTTAAGATGTTTGACAAAGCCCGTAGACTGGTAAGGTTCCGCAATGTCTTGGAACACTACCAAAATAACCAAGACACCCTAATGAAACATTAGAAAACCTTGGTGAAGGGTCATGAGGAACGAAATGTAGCAAACCATTACAGAGACTTTACCATAAGTGAATCATGTTTTGAATATAACAAGATGTGTATGATCTTGTCAATACTTGCAAAGATTAACTGGTCTCAGGATATTAACATTTACCAGATATGGATTTGATTATCTTAGGAGTATGCCCTTGTCAATCGATGGGATGCGGTTGAGACCGGTTGAGGCGATTAATGACACCGTTGGTAAAGTAACTATGCATTCAGAGAGACTCGAAATAAGGTCATTCTTTCAATATGTATGTCAAGAAGTAAGATCTAAATTTGCCAGGATTCAAAACATAATATTTCTCAAAACGGCTTTAATTTTCCACCTTTGATTTGGTTTAGAAATATTTTTGTGATACACCTGTTTTTTTACCAATAAAACAGTACAGTGATGTATTGTTTGGAAGAGAAATAGATGGAGATCCAAGCTTAACGCTCATCATAAATATAAGGTGCTTGCAGGACTGGTTGGAAAATAACAGAAAGCGTTGCAGCACAATAGACCAATTCACCAGAAGATCGGCAGTATCCGGTATAATTCGCGGATTTAATTTGACCAATCAGTGACTGGGGATGTTTATTTCCCACAGAACAGTGCGTGAAAAGTGTTGTCTGGCGTGCGTATAAACCACAATGTTTACTAATTCATACAGCATAAGATACACGGCAAAAACATGGTCTATAGCCCAGGGCTAAGACAACTCAAAGCTGTGTGCAGTATTAAGTGGGGCTCTTGGCGTCATTCGTACCCAATTCAATATTAGTTTTGCCACACCATTAACAAGCAAGGGTTATTCAGCCCAAGTTTTCCCTGTACAATTTGTCAGCACCATATCACAAGTCTAAAATTTGTTGATTTTCTTTTCTTGCAGAATTTGTTTAATTCTTCTACGCAAGTCGCATTAGCACTATTATTGTTCACAGCAATTAGTTTTCATTAATTAGTTATGTCTGCATTATATTCCAGTGCGGCAACTTTTACCCTTCCCATTCGAAATTAAAAACACTCATTTAATCATGTGACAGCAATGAATCTTTGTTAATTTTATGTTCTTCTTTTTTATGTTAACTTGCAATGGTTTATTTGATTTTATTTGAATTATTTAACGCCATACTTTGCCATCAAAGGCCAACAGATGGACAGTTCACCTAACTTTTTTTCTGGGATTCTGTCAGTACGCATCTCTAAATACAGCCGTGAAAGACGAATGACCATCAGAAAAGAAAATGTAAGTCACGTAGACCGTGCACGACCCCACAATCCTCGGCTCCACAGCCAAGCGCCACCAAGGCAGGTTTATTAATGTGAAAGCCATGAACTCTATCCTGTGGTTGGGCACTGGGACATGATATAACTCATATCCATTCAAACGAATCCCAACAGTAAAAAATATTCCCGCGAATACGCGGGACTTTTTTTAGTGGTCTATATATAATATGTCTCGAGTAGACCTAATCACCAAATCACCTGAATAATTACAGTAATGCTGAAATACTGCCCTTGATACACAGCTTGGAATAAGAGATAGGCATATATATTTTTACATTTTTGAGATTGAAGACATTGCAGTTTGTGACATTAGGCGTCAATGTATACTGAATAACGCTCACCTTTGACCGATTCTGGTTCAAAATCGACCACAAACGACTTTGTGTTAAAGAATATGAGAGAGCTGTCTACAGAAACATAATCCAAGATCACGGAATCCTCGGGGTCCGGGAGGCTGAAATCAGGCATAGGCAGGGCATCCATCTGTTCTAGAGACATGGTAAAGTGGTGTCTGTCTCCTGTAAACTAGTCTTAATAATAAAAGTTATCAGCAATGGGATATGGTTGACAAACTAGAGTCCATATTTCTCATCCTATCTGTTTATAACGTGTGTGTATATATATATCTCTCTCCTTGTTTCACGTGACTTGTTTACACATATCTACAAATGACATCAAATTGGGTGTGAGATAAATGATATTCATTAAGGTATTAAGGCTGGTTGTTTTTGATTTTGTTTTTTCATAATGCTGATAATAATAATAATAATATAACAGTACACTACAGTATATATTTATTGTGCTAATAGGCCATTTCACAAGAGGATCGGCAATTCCCGATATAATTCGCTGATTTAAACTGACAAATCAGTGACTGGAGAAAATTCTCAAATGTATGTTTATTTCCCACTGAAGAATGTGTGGACTTATATACCAGCATGATTAGGTATTCGGAAAGTGTTCGTCGATTGACGTAGGTTTACGTTTCATTTCGCAGTGAAATGGTCTATAATGTAACAAGTTTCCGTATAAAAAATACTTTCATTTATTTTTGATAAAAAGATGCGTACATAACCTGTACATATTATATGTTCTACTTTTATTTATATATGTGCATATCATATGTATCACTATCAATATTGCAGGGTAAACTACAGGATGGTTAACTGACTTGATGTCTCCTATGACGGGGATAATTAAAGTTTAAAACAAAAACAAACAAAAAAAAAACACAAAAAACACTTAACACACCAATCGAATGCGCAAAACAGGAAAAAGTCACTTACGAAGGAATATATATATTGATATTTAGTTGGTTAAATATGGTGAAATTCGAATGATGTTACTAGTTTGAGGCAATTGTAAAAATTGTCATTTGTTCATATAGTGCTTTACAAGTATTTGTCTATCAAGATACAAATATTAGAAAATAAATAGTCGCAAAGTTAAAGTGTTATGGTAAAACTTAATAAGTTCTGTAAATATCTGTACTGAGTATAGTGCCTGGCTGTTATAGCGTTCGATGATCATGTCAAATTATGTATTCCAATTATTTGATAATTTATCATATATATTTTACGTACAATTTTCATATACAATGCACTAGCGAATATTTTGTTATTTCTTGTTTTACTGAAAAGCATGATTTGTTTAAGAACAACTAAAGGCACACTAGTCATATATTATATAACACTTTTCATTGAAATGCTACTTTAATGTAAAGACATTTTCAATTGAAAATCATTAATTCAGATGTGTGAGCATGGAATTATGGATTTCCTTATATAAGGTTATATATAATGGTACATGAAGCAGCAGGGTTAAGTTCCATATCAAAAATAAATAAATAATTAAGGTGGCGTACCGTAAGTCTCGCTTTGATCAGGTAGTCCACGGCGGCACATTTGAAGTCGGCACGACAGGTAACCGTTCAAAACAAAAATACTTTTTCACATAACCTTGACAAAATACGGAAATACGTAATATATATAAATATTTTAATATATTATTTTTCAATTGCATGTATCTCATTGGCTGAAAGAGTAGGACAAACGGAAAGAGAGAATGGAAAGTAATATCTGCACAATGCGGGCTATGCACCCCTCAAGCATTGCTTACACATAGTTTCAATAACTCCATGCACCTTTCACTGGATCTTTATACAACCGGATGTTGCGGAAAAAAAGTTTTAAGGCAGGGGAAGGTACTCTTCAAAGCTGCCTCGCGCAGTAACTTGGAAGGCAATTATGGCTGACAAGGCTTCGGAAAGGATAATTAAGTATGAAAAAATATGTTTGGTTTCTCATATTTTTCATATTTCTCATATTTGTTTGCATTTATGAAAAATAGTGTACATGTACCAGTTAAATGCATGGATCATCTGCTAAATCTGTTTCAATGGAAGATTAAAAGAATCCATCATGAGTGTTCATGAAGGATAGAGATAATTATATCTCAAAAGAGGGTAAGAAATAACACGAGGCTCTGTCCAGTCCCTGCTTGAAATTTCTGACCCCGAAGGTGAGATATCCCTATCCTACATGAATTACGAATGTTGATTTCTTTTTCTCCCATTTTAAGTATACGAAGATACGGCTTTCCCCCCACGGGAGATAACTCTATCCTACATGGCAAGTAATCGCCGAACTCTTTTAAAAAGGGACAACGAAAAAGAAACACCCTTTATAAAACATTGACTCATGTTAATCTTTTGCGGGAACTCATTTGAACAGATATATGGTTAATTTACATTGTATTTACAATGTTCGTAAAGCCGACGAACCGCCCCATGAGGTTTTGTCTGCAGTTTTGATCGTTATCTAACGCTGCAGATATGCCTGTCAAATTATGTCATCCAGTCTTGAATTTTCAGAAACAAGAGACGTATTACGCATAAAGCAACGAGTACTCAAGGTCCATGGAAAAGGCTCAAAAGCAATGAAAGTCGATCCTCTCTCTCTCTCTCTGATAAAGACATAAATAAGATCTATGAATGCAGTTAATAAGGTATCATTACACCATTCAGCATAATCAACGGTTTATGGTTTTAGAATACATTATAATTTGGTACCCGTGCACAGAAATATCTGCAGGATGCATTGGGGACATTTTCTTAACAAAGAAAAACGAAGAGAGAGAACAGGGGATGATATAGGAAATAAACGTTTGTGTCCCCCTAGAATGTACGCAACCCCTGACGACACGGATAAATGCCCTGTTCGCGAATAAATGTTTATTAATCAAACAAGAGCCATGTTGACAAGGCCATCTCCGCCGAACGCTTGCTCTTTAGAAGATGTGTTGGTGAGTAGAATATTTCATTTTTAAAAGAAAATATTTGGTAATGAAGACTGATGTTTAAATTGATTATAGATATAAAACCCATGTGAAGACCTACTAATTCCTCTATTTTGAGGTCTACAGGTAAAACGTCAAGGTCACTGTGATAAAAATTAAGCCTGAAAAATAACAAAGGGCAATGACCAAAACATTATGAAAGGTAGAGTTATCATTCTTGTGCACTGCACTCCTCCTGAATGAGATCTATTCACCTATAAAGTTTCAAGTTGATATCTCAAATACTTTTTGAGTTTTGCTCCAGACAAAAGGTAAATACCAAATATACCACGCCAGATTACGCAATAATTGCAGTCAATTAAGTCATACATTATTTATAAAAAATATAATTGATTCCCCCTTATGTACCTGTGGTTCAATAGAAACTGCTGAACATTTCTTTTTCTATTGCCCTAGGTTTAACAATGCCAGACTTGAACTGTTGAGTGAACTGTCATTTATACAAAATATCGACCTAGGATTGTTATTATATGGCAATAGTAATCTTTCTTATGATTTTAATATTAAAATAGTAAACGCTGTACACAGATACATTGAATCCTCGAAACGATTTAATAGTCATCGATAGAAAGATTGAGAGAGTGAGAGTATGTATTTTGATTTTGTCTACCAATTTCCAATCGTGTCACCCATCATTAATATCAGTCCAATCCAGTCAGCGCTTCCTTTCCTTTTTCTCTGTACTGTCCAATTTGTTTTCTCGTTTATTTTCACTTATATGTGCTATATATATTTTCTCAGCCATGTTATTTTGTTTACAATTTCATGTATCGGAGAAGAACACGATAAGATTTATCTTTCGTTCTAATCCTACCTTGATTGTATGTATGTAACTGTGTGCTATGTATAATTGAATAAAATATGTTTAAACTAAAAGGTAAGCCTGAAAAATAACAAAGGGCAATAACTCAAACATTATGAAAGGTAGAGTTATCATTCGTGTGCACTGAACTTTTCCTCTATAAGATCTATCCACCTATGAAGTATCATACTGATATCTCAAATACTTTTTTACTAATGCTCCGGACAAAAATTAAGCCTGAAAAATAACAAAGGGCAATAACTAAAAATTTAAGAAAGAAATAGTTATCATTCTAGTTCACTGCACTCCTCTTGGTGGCTGATTTCTGCCATTTCGTGTTTTGCGGGGCGAAGTTTCGCCCCGAAATGTCGAAATCTCGGGGCGAGATTTCGGGGCGAAAGGTCGAAAACACGAAAATGCCAGTATTTCGGGGCGAGATTTCGGGGCGAAAACTCAAAATTTCGCCCCGCAACACGAATCATAGTATTTCGTCATTTCGCCCCGAAATCTCGCCCCGAGATTTCGACATATCGTGTTTTCGACCTTTCGCCCCGAAATCTCGCCCCGAGATTTTGACATTTCGGGGCGAAATGTCGCCCCGCGGCACGAAATAATCAATATTTCGTCTTTTCGACTTTTCGTGCGGCGCCCCGCCAACCCGCCAGGCGAGAATTCAATATTTCGCATTTCGCCTTCCGGTACATATTGTAAGCATGCGCAAATTGAATGTATTCACGTGTAAGCGAAACAAATCAAAGAAATGTTTTCTGGTTTAAATGGTTATGGTGATAGTATCCTTTATTAAACAGTTCAAAGTACTCTATCTTGTGTCAGAGCTATGTATAAACGAACCATTGACTTACAGACGAGGAATATAGAAAAAAGAGCCACTGTGAAACGAAATGATTAGTTCATTAATGAATCAAAGGGAATCTCTGTTTAAAATATTTTTTAATATACTTTTATGTTTTTGAATATTTTAGTTTATACTGATTGAATACGTTGCATATATTACACGTTACATGTAAATATGTATGTGTTATGAAATGATATTGGTATCATGTCGACACCAACCTTACTTCACAGCAGTTCTATGTGAATATCAAACATGTTTTCTGATTCTCTTCCTCTTCATTTTTTTCTTTCTTTCTCCTTTTTTTTTTTTTTTTACATCTCCCCTCCCTCTTTCCCTCTCCTTTTCACACTCACGTTTTTTTTGTTGTTGTTGTTGTTTTTTTAAATAAAAAAATATGTGACCAGATGGGCTTAATTACAGATTTTAAGCGAAAAGGTTTTATGGTGTAAAAAGTATTGCTTTACCCTATATGCTTTATATAGCATGTAGGTATGGAAAAAAGAAATAAATACTTTATACATAGTTATGCCTTAACGGTCCAAAGAAAGTGATTTGATGCGTGAATACTTCTTGCCGGATATACATACACGGAAATAGTCGGGATATTGACTGATGTCCATGGTGTTGCAATCAGGTAAATAACTCTTGTGAGCTTTAATGGCATTTGTTTATAAAATTCGCGCAAAAATAAGTAAAATGAAATGCATTTATTAATTTTATTCAGTAATAATTCTGCTCATCTTGAATTAATATAAATGAATTTATGTAAGGATAAACAACAGCGTTAATTTGTATATAAAATATGTATGTAGATTACAAGTATAACATTTTAGTTTACGGAGTTACGTAAACTCAACCTATATCGTCATGCTACAGCGGCCCGTCGTGAGCAAGCTCGATGTGCAATTGAGGTATGTTACAGCATTGGTTGCATAAAAGAATAGTAATTTTGTAAACATCAAGAGCATTTGTAATTTATATTACAGTAAGTTAAATTACATTTTATCTATTTGATTTCCATAATGCATACATTTAATTAGAACCACCAATCATGTATCACTGCCTGTATAATATATAAAACAATGGTACTGTTTGCTTCTTGGGTTCAACTTCCCACCGACAATATTTCAGTCTCTACTTAAGACAATGTTGCGACACTATAGTATCACGCCGTAGACATGTGGCACTATACTAAATCCAAATCACATTATCCGACACCGGGCAAACCAGCGAGCAAGTGAGCTATAACACTACCATTTTTACGGCTTTGGTATGTCGTGGGCAGGGATGGAACCCACGACAGGGAGTCCACCGGGGCCGGCTATATGTACTGCAATTAAACAGTAACACAAAGTAGTTCGATTATATGCCTTAAACTTATAACAGGTTTACAAAAATCCTGTTAACACTCTCCGCATGTATTTATCAGAATCAATGGTTGATATGAATATCATATTTAACTGTACTTAACGATATCCATTATATATGTATCACTTAGAGAGAACTTAACGGAAGTGGAATGGCTCTTGGATATAGGAGTATGACCCGTAGGTTGGCTTCTTCACATGGAATTGTTGTATCTAGGTAAGTTACACGATAAACAAACGAGCAGGATGAATAGAATATATTATTATGTAAGATATGTAGGTTGAAATATTAATTCTGAAACTGAGCAATATTTCTAAGGAACATTTGTCCAAATCAAAAGAATAAGTGTAAAAATTTACCTGATATTTGTAATAATAGATTCGAGGTTGGGGTGATAGAGTATGACTTCGGTCTCGGATTAAACATATTTATCATAAAATAAATTTGTTCTTTTTTTCCTTCTAGATTATAAGTCATTGATCACATACCAAGTTAATTCAAAAATTAGTTTTAAATGAATTTTAATCAGATATTATTTTGGGGACAGGGAGACGGTATCGTCAATGTTGCGGGAATTAGATCCGGAGAGTGTTGCCAATAGAAGACACCGAGTGATGAGCCGAAGGAGTAAGGTTGTCTCCTGATAATAACACAATTATTAAAACACTAATCTTTTTCAAATTAATGACAATTTCATCTTGTCCTCATTTTCATGTCAAAATTATAAAGATTCATAAAAGAATACTGATACATAATTGACTTTTTTCAATTAAATTGTTTAATTTGCATGCATGTTTATTCAGACAATTGTTGTTTTTTTCATTAGGTAATGAACAGCAAAAATCATTTTATTATGTTTTGTCATGAACTAAAGGATTGTAAGTATTGTGAATACACATGGATGTAAAACTTCATGATGTATTTGTACATACCAGGCCCGGATCCAGAAATTTTCCACTGGGGGGGCCAAAGTCTGAATGTGATGTGAGTGATGCGGGGGGGGGGGGGTCCGGGGGCATGCTCCCCCGGAAAAAGTTTTTTTTTAGTGTGACAGTGTGACGGAGATGCACTCTGAAGGGTATCTGGGGATAAAAGTGAAGGTTTTTTTTTTTTTTTTTTTTTTTTTTTTAAACTTGAAGACCATGGATCTAAAGCCTAGGTCCAACTGGAGAAAAATCATCGACGACGTGGAAATACACAATTTTCTCCCGATGGCATCAGATGTTTGAGCCAAATAGACGGAGCATTCCCATGAGAAGCTTTGGGATTGGTCCGATGAAACGTTCACTGATGTTTCGGTTATGGTACAATGACCTTGTATTATCGGGGATGGCTCCCGATGTTCGGGACATTTCTCCGATGATCGGGGAAGGTGCCTCGGAGCTTCACCGAATTTGAAACATCATCGGGGGAATATCCCCGTAGATTAGGGGATGTATCGTTGTAGCGAACCATCCTAGGTGCCTCGGGGAAGATTATGGAGATTATAAGAATTAAGTGATGGACATAATCAAGGGTAGACTTTCGGGGGTTTATGAGGATGCCCCCAGCAATGTCCCATGGCCTTTTTGACCGTTTCAGTCTAAAGTTGACCAAAAAAGCAACAAATTTTAGAGTGTGCTTGCCGAATTTTTTGCGAATATTCTGAGATTCTATCACAAGATCTGGAATGTGTCGCAGAAAAGTTGCCGAACCTTCGAGATATTACCGAAGCCTAGGGTTCCTCGAAGGAAAAAATATTTCGCGAAATCTTCGTGAATGCTTCCCAGGAGCTTCCGGGAAGCTATGCGTATGTTTGCCCAGCCTATTTACCCCGATAAAACTTCGAGAACATATAGGGAAAAATTTCAATGCAAGCAATGAAGTTCTCCCGAGGCTTCCCGATGACTCCACATAGCTCGCGACGCTTTCGAAGCTTCCGCGGGACACAGGGGAACCTGTTCCCGACGCCTCCCGAGGCTCATCAATTTCCATCGGGAGTACATTCCCTAGGCAAAAAAAAAAAAAAAAAATGTCAAGTGGGACTGAGCCTTGAGCGATATAATTTTATATTTTACCTTCGCAAAGCCATGTTTTTGAATAACTACTGTGACAGTAGTAAGGGGGGGGGGGCAGACTGGCATAAAAAATGTAATAAGTGCTTTTTTGGATCCCCCCCCCCTTCCCCCTGCCAAAGAAAAGTGACTTGTGGTTTACCGTCGCTGCGATTGTATTTCAATCATAAAGCGACGTCCAGCTAATTACAAGTGGAGGAAGACCCCGGGTCTACACGGGTAGAACCACCGACCTACCGCAAGCCAGCTGGAAGGCTTCCTCACATGAAAAATCCGAAGTCCCTACCGGGATTCGAACCCACAGCGGTGAGGGGCTGAGAGATTTGTAGTCCACGACTGTAACCGCTCGGCCACGGCGGCCCCGTGACTTGTGTACACTGTCAGTTAGTGAATGCTTTGAATAGTCACCAGTTTTAGACTCAACATTGTAAAAGACAGTTTTGTTTAAATCTGAGGAAAAAATCACTTTAAACATATTTTGTCAAATATGTTGAAGGGAATCCCGGGTATATGCTGTATTAGGTTCGAACTTGGTAATCTTGACGATCTAACTGTCAACCTGGAAGCAGCCTTCACACACGGACTTCCCAGATAAAAAAAATCAGGAGCGCGTTTTAGGGTCGGGCGGTTGCAGAAGGTTTGGGCCCCTTCTGCGTGTCGATTTTTGGTACATTTTTTTCTGAATTTTAAATCAGTGACAAAACAAACAATGTTCAGTAATGAAAGATGTTGATACTTAATATAAAATCTTTAATATCCGTTTTAATTCGCACATAAATTGTGTTTTCTGTGCATTAGTATTTCGTATTCATCGACTTATCAGTAACATTGCTCAATGACTGATTACCTGGATTTGATTTGAATTAGTGATCATGTATAATCTACATATACATTGTCCCAAAATATGGATTTTCACAAAATATGGCAGATTGAAATTTTCACATTCTTTCATTTCATATTCATATTTTTTTTTATAAATTTTAAAATACACCATGGTCTCTATATAAAGAGACCATGAATACACATATATGTAGATTATTATATTCGTAAATATTAAAAAAGTGAACATGATGATGTATCGGCCTACTGTTTGTATTTATTCCTTTCAGGAAAAATATTTAAGAGTTAGTTTCATAAAAAATAATACTTAAAATGTTATGTAAAAATAGTAAAGCTGATGACATTTAGAAACACAATCAATTTCTGATTAAGTTTAATTTGCATGGCTAGCGATAGGTATGCATCTACTCTGCAGTTTGCTACAGCAAAAAAAAAAAAAAAAAATCATTACCTTTTTAACTTTTTCAAAAACGAAATCGGAAATTTTTCAAACCTGAAAGTTCATTTACCTGCCGGCAGCTAATTAGCCCGCTTTTAATGCAAGATTTAAAACTTAATACATGTAGAGAAGTGAATTAAAAAAATCGTTGAGTAGATTTCGTCAAAGTAGTTTGTTTACTATTATTATTATTATAATTAATTCTTTTGGGCTCTAGTGAAATTCTTTCGATGCTAATTGCATTTTAATGTCCAGCTTAGTTGTTGTTTTTAGCTTAACTATTTTTATGCTGTTTCTTAAACTGCATTTGCCTAGAATAGTTTATAGTTGTAACTGATACAAACTTTTGGTAATTGCCGATTTTTCCCAATTGTTAGATCGCTCGGCAGACGACATGTTAATTTCTCTCAATCAGTGAACGTGTCCGCAGTACCCTAAACACATGCTTATCACACAGTCATGGACGACTGCCGATTCGGATTACCTAACAGCAGGGGGCCGTAAGACAATAGGAGTCTGGCTGGTCAGGTGGTTATGCGGGTGGTTCAGTACGAGGGGCCCACGATGGGGATTTCCTCTAGACAACACTACTATGTTGTAATCAAGGGATTTTATAGCCTAGAAAAAATGTATGACCAGGGCAACTGGGGGGGCCAAGGCCCCCTCGGCCCCCCCGGTGGATCCGGGCCTGCATACCACAAAAAAACCTCTCTGCATCTTTCACGGAGGCGTACCCTGTCCCCTATTGTAACCACACCTAGGTCAAGGAACTCCTGTTTACTAAGTGAGCTCACTTGGTTTGGGGTTATCTACAGACATGCAATGTAAAACAGTGAGTTATAAATGGTTCTCTGATTACCACCCATTTGATAAAAAATATCAGAATGGCATGTGTATGTTACAACAAGACTGAATAGTTTCCACCTTATCTATTGTCAAAGTTAATGTATATTAATTGGATTTTGATTAAGTAATTAATGTACAGATTATTTCACAACTACTTCCAAATACCTTTATATTGGGTTAATTTGTATAATTGGCCTACTTAATTGTTTTTTAGTGGTAGGTATACAGCATTGGAGATTTTCAGATAATAATCTATAGAAAGGTCAATCTAAGACCAAAGAAAATCAGACATAAAAGATTTTGGAAGGAGGAAAGACACTTGATAGGAGTTATTTGGATATGCAACTTCAGAACATTCCCTGCTTTTCCTTATTGATAAACAGTACAGTAGTATAGAAGGACTTCAATCTCTTACTTTTAAGGATTCTCTTACTATTTTGCATTCAATTTGTCTGAGTGTGATTTTTTTTCTGAGTGTGATTTTTTTCATTAACATTACGGGTGTTAATGGGCCCTCTACAGATCTGTACAGTATTTCAGGCATAGAAGCCATGTAGAACCACCAACATACTGCAAGCCAGCTGGAAAGTTTGTTCACATGAAATATCTTTAGTGCTTAGACAGTTATTTGAAGCTACAGGTACTGCATGATTTAGATTGATAGTACAAAAGTATATCTATTTTGAATTCAAATAGATTTAGCCTTAATGAAAGCAAATAATTATCTATCATTATGAAATTATCCAACTTTCCACAAAATCTCTCTCTCACACACTCAGAGTTTTACACTCATCAAAGATCAGAAAAGATGTATTTTACCCGTTGTTCACTAAAATTCCTCTTTAGTTCCCTCAGACCTAGCTCATCCAGGATAGCATCCATGTCAGGATCACATAAAGGTTATGGGTTAGATCTGTTAAAGAATGTTTTATCATAAGATATATAAAGAAAATTGAAGAAAAAAAACAAAAAACATTCAAAATCTCGATAAGTCCTGTTAAACATGATAAATATTTACATAATACAATAAAAGTGTGTAGGCTTATATCTATAAGTCACATACTATGTCAAGATCTATCCTCAAGTATTGAGTTCTCTTACTATTGGTATTCTCAAGCTTTTTATACAAATTCAATACTCAACGTCATGTATGATGTGTGAAGTAATTTAACAGAGAAATAATTGACAATAAACAGAATTGATGTATCATTTTTTTTTTTCTGATTCATTAATGCATTGAAAATGTTTTGCATAAGTATAACAAAAAATCATTTGAAATTGATGAAGAGGTAACATTTTTCTACCATTTTCACAAATGCTCCTTTTTATCATTTTTAAGCCACTATTCAACACTCAGCAAGCAGACGATCACTTATTTATGTAAACCAACAAAAAAGAACCTAAGTGCAACTGTTGTTCATAGATGTTACCTCTGTATGTGCACATTACCCATGGCAAACTCATTTGAAGTTCAATGTCGAGAACTGCAGACATAATAATAATATTCTGACTGTTATTGGATATTGAAAGTTATTTTTTAAGTCTGCTTTTTAAAACCTTAGACAGTTTATTACATTTGAAGGATTTAAATAGATCTATATCATATATGATATGAAAGTGAGAGATCGTGTAGGTATTTTCTTTGAACCAAATACTCCAGGATATTTGAATGTCTGGCGTCAGAATCTTCTATATGGGCTAAAATAAAATGGTCCATATCGATGTAAACATAATGAACCCTGATGCACATATTTGTTGATAGTGTTGAGGCACCAGAATCTGATGCTATGACCTAAATAACAAAACTGTAGGTCTGTATGTTTCTGAGAAAACGCCTTTTTAAGTTATGCTTTCTGGTTGCCATGGCAACCAAAGTTCTTCATAAAATTCAAGAAAATTAAGAAATTACCCTAAGGCTAACATAAGTATCATTTTAGTTAAATATGGTGAAAATCCATGGACTAGTTTTGGAAGAGAAGTTTTTTCAAGAATTCCCTATATAGTTCTATATAAAAATCCGGTTGTGGCCATGGGCGTGGCCCATTGTGACCTCATGGGCAAATTTTTTGCACTGATGTTGAGGCAACATGAGCTAATGCTACGTACCAAATATCAAATCTGTAGGTCTTTATATTTCTGAGAAAAAGCATTTTAAAGATTTTCCCTTCTGGTTGCCGTGGCAACCAGAGTTTTTCATGGAATTGAAACAAAAATAGGAATTTGCATTAGGCTATCATAAGTATCATTTTGGTAAAATTGGATGAAATTCCTTTTGGTAGTTTCAGAGATGAAAATTGTTGAAATTGTTGACGCACGACAACACAAGTTATGTCTTTTGGTCCCCTCACCGCGTGGGTTCGAATCCCGGCAGGGTCATTCGGATTTTCATGTGAGAAGCCTTCCAGCTGGCTTGCGGTAGGTCGGTGGTTCTACTCGGATGCCTCCGTGCATTCGGGGTCTTCCTCCACCTGTAATAAGCTGGACGTCTCTAAATGACTGAAATTCTGTCGAAGCGACGGTAAACTCAAATAGACAAGTCAAGTCATATATTTTGGTTGCCATGACAACCTAAGTTCTTCATGAAATTCAATAAAAATTAGAAAATAGCCTCAGGCTTACATAAGTATCATTTTAGTGAAATTTGGTGAAAATCCATGGAGTGGTTTCGGAAGAGTAGATTTTTCAAGAATTCCCAATATAGTTCTATACAAAAATCCGGGTGTGGTCCATGGGCGTGGCCCATAATGGCATTGTGACCCCAGGAGCACAAATTTTGCACTGATGTTTAGGTAACATGAGCTGATGCTATGTACCAAATATCAAATCTGTAGGTCTATATATTTCTGAGAAAAGGCATTTTAGAGATTTTATCTTCTGGGTTGCCATGGCAACCAGAGTTTTTCATGGAATTAAAAAATAATAGGAATTTGCATTAAGCTATCATAAGTATCATTTTGGCAAAATTTGATGAAAATCCGTCCGGTAGTTTCAGAGGAGAAGATTGTTGAATTTGTTGACGCACGACGGACAATCAAGTGATCACAAAAGCTTACCCTGAGCTGTAGCCAGTGGCAATGCAAGTGGCTTGCCGCTTTGCCCGAGCCGTGAGAAGGGCGTAGTTATGGTTCATTGGGGATCCGGGGAAACACCCCCGCGATTTTTTTAATTTAAAGCTGTGAAATAGTGCATTCTTATGAGTGTTTTGTGTCTATACTAATGCATGGTCGGGGATTTTTAGAGGGGTGCGCCCCCCCCCCCCTTGAATCCGCCAGTGAAAAACGTAGTTTTCAATGTGTTGTACCCACTATCCTTCTCCAACACATATACATAAAGGTTGCATCTGTAACAATCTGAAACTCACATTAACCACGGCAATACAGTCATATGATATTCCTATATCCGTAGTGTACGGTGAAACTAAGAGAGGTCACAGACTTTAACCCTAGAGTCTCATGAGAGCGTACGTTTGGCATTAAGTCACATGAAATGCACGAGGGGGCTGATACTGTCAAATGTATCCTACTTCTTGAACTTATATACTAAAGAGAACGCTGACCTCTGGTTTGTGATGTCGATAACGATGTACTTTTAAATACCTTTTAAGTTATCTGTACATGAATTATGAATGTTGCAGTTCTGTGACGCTTACTTGCATTTTTGAAACGTGTCTAGATGAATTTTGAGTTTTAAGCTTAAATCTTTAATCATCCTGTTGTGTATTTGCGTGTGTCACAGTACCGTTAACTCACAATAGGGGAGAATCATATGTAAGTGGCCGGGTAGCTCAGTCGGTAGAGCATTCGCCCTGTAAGCGAAAGGCCCCGGGGTCGAGTCCCGGTCAGGTTGCATATTTTTCTCACCCTGTGACATTTGGCGCCCAACGTGGGACTGTGGCATCAGTGCTAGGTATGTCTAAGACACCTGCGCGTGGTTATATTTATCCTGTAACTCCTAGAATTCAGGGACGAATTCTAAAACGGAGGGGGATAATGTCACAGTACCGTTAACTCACAATAGGGGAGAAGTAAGTGGCCGGGTAGCTCAGTCGGTAGAGCATTCGCCCTGTAAGCGAAAGGCCCCGGGGTCGAGTCCCGGTCAGGTTGCATATTTTTCTCACCCTGTGACACGTGCTGTAAGGTATGCCTCATTTTATGACATTCCAGCGAGTTACCACCGATTTTATTTATTTATTTTTTGTTTGTTTTGTTTTTAAAAGAATGTTTCAGGAAAACCTGAGTTTTAAGACTCATGTATTAAAAACGTTATTAAAGGTATATTTGCCACATTTTGAGGGTCCAAAAAGTTACATTCAAGTGTTTCTATGTAAAACTAGCTAAACTTTCAATAACAAAGTAGTTTAAGGTAAAAAACAAATATTGTTTACATTTCCAGAATACTTTTATATCAGTGGATTGAGTTGAGAAAAAAGAAAAGAAAATTTATCCATTTTTTTTTATTAAGAATAAAATTTAATAGATTTGGGGTTGTGTGCATTTTGGCCCTAGCATAATGGATATTTTATGCTCGTTTGGCATGTTTGACAATATTTTCACATTGTGATAAATATGCTTTTGGTGTATTTAGAAATAAAATTATTCCAGTTTTTTGCGTCATATAGCGACGTGCAGCTAATCCACTAATCGACGTGCAGCCATTCACCTACTGCAAGTAGTGTCCCCTCAGTTACCCTGCTGGTGTAGCGTCTTCAAGTCTCCGCCATTTTATGCCCCCCCCCAGGGCTCACGCTGTCGGTCGCCAAAGGCGCCAAAATTATGAAACTGGCGCAAGGTTTCTCTAATTGGCGAATGTGTTTGGCGCATACGAAGAAGAAATCGGCAAAGTTAGTATCGCGTTTGTTTATGTTCCGTAATGCACAAAAATACAGGTCGCTCTACACTGTATACTACTTAAAGTAACCAGCACCTGCTGTGGGATTATCCAATCAACACGCATTCTAAGGCTTCCTAATTATGCAAAGATGTGGAATACTCGGATGGTATTGGCAGCTTATAACTTGTTAACATTTGTCACACTCTCTACCGACTTTTGTTTATACCTGTATTAAGAACTGTTATGAAATTGCGCAATCATGACAATGGCGGAAATTTGCGAAAAACATCAGCAATGTTCCATTACTACCGTTTCTTTTAAAACATTTAAATTGATTTATTGGTTTACCTAGCTAGATTTCAACTGGTAAATAGCATAGATGTACCGATGTATATAAATTTGGCTCCAACTTCTTAAATTTGGCTATAATTTTTCTCATTTGGCGAATGTGTTGGCGCAAACATTTTTACAGCCAGGGTGAGCCCTGCCCCGGTAACTTCAAAACGTTTTCAAATGCCCTGCCCTCTTCGATTAAATTTTCCTCTCCCGGGAACTCAAAAACGTTTTCAAGTAACCTCCTCCGTTTAGTTGGGAAACGTAAAACTTAAACACTTACAAGATGAATATAAAATGTACTATTGATATTCCTATAGGGATTCAAATTTGCTGAATTTATGAGGTTAAAATAAGGCTGGTGAAGTTCCCCCATCCCGGGAGCTTAAAAATGTTTCCAAATGACATCCCCCGCCCCTTTTAGTGTTTCTTCGCTGGTAAGGTGATTTTATAACTTATACATAAAACGTGTCGTTAGCACATTAATGTATCTATTAGTATTTGATGTTCCTAAACTGAATTTTTATATGAAACGGGGGAATTTGAAAACGTTTCAAATTCGACCAGGGTAACATGCAGATTCCTGGGCAAGACATTTAAAAATGGGGTGGCGGGGGTCTCAAGCCTCACACGGAAAGATAAAACATTTTTAAATTCTCCGATGGATAAGTATGAAAACGTTTTTGTCCCATAGGAGCTTGAATCGGGGGCCACTTAAAATTATTAGTTGAAACGTTTTCAACAAATTTCATGTTCCCCACGGGAATCTAAAAAAACAAAAACGTTTTCATGTTACCCTGGAGGGGGATTTGAAAACGTTTTTATATTCCAGGGTAGGACATTTGAAAATGGGAGGAAGGAATTTTAAAAACCCCCGGAGGGATTTGAAAACTTTTTCATCTTCCCGGGTGGGGGGACTTGAATTTGGGGACACATGAAATCATTACACCATGTTTTCATTTTTTAACCCGTCGATCCATCACTCTGTATATGTAGGGGTAAAAAGAGACACAAAACTGTATTGTCTGTTACATTTACTTTATCATAAATGTATGCACCCAACGACGTAAGTTTGCAACATTTTCAACACAGACTGGAGCTAGGAACAATATTCAGGATGCACCATCCTATCACATATTTAAGATATACATCTTTTCTTATTAGAACATTTTCGACAACAGTGCTCAGTTATTTTCTTTATGATTTATATATTCCATTGCCTTATAGTTATTTTCTCTATGATTTATATATTTCATTTCCTAATAGTTATTTTCTTTATGACTTATATTTTCCATTGCCTAATATATATATATATATATATATATAAAATCTGATTTCATCCCGTGTAAGTGTGGTCAGGCCTGTGCCCAAGTTTTCCGCAGATAGTGATGCGCACGTGAGCACATGTGTGCACCTTGATAAGGATCCTTGCTCCAACCAACATCCATCTATATCACAATATGCTCAGTGTCAAAACAACAAGTCAATAACAGGGCTGACAATAAAGGCAAACATGTCAGACATTCATCCTACAGAACGAGTTTGTCACAATTATTACTATCATATAAAACTAGATTACATACACATTTATACAAATTCGGAAAAGTACAACTCATTTTCCCAAGTCAAACAAAATCTAGAACGATGATAACAATGTACATTATTTCCATAAGACAAACTAACAATTATCAACTACATCATGACATTTTACATTGTAATTCAAATTTTATCATAATTTTATGTTATTAATTACCAGTTAACAGCATGTTTTATGTCACAGTGAATTTCTCACAGCCAAATATTTAACTGAAACATAAAACAAGAGCTGTCAGAGGACAGCACGCTCGACTATTCAAAATGCTTGTTGGTAAATCAAATGAAATCTATTTCAATTCTTGCCCTTCACATACCCTGTACATAATAATAGTCAAAAATGATATACCTTGATAGTCTGATACCCCTTAACATTTTTATGATGTCTAAAATCAATCCCATGCCTAGTTACTGAGACATAAGCACAATAACACTGTGCATGCAAAACTTTAACCAAAAATCCAAGTTAGAAAAGGGCCATAATTTGTACAAAATTCAGTCCAAAAGATATCCTCCTTAGTTTTCTGATGCCCCTGAAGACACTCCTTAACTTTCTAGTCAATTCCACAAGCAATTTCTGAGATATAAGCTGGATAGTAGCTTGAATGCAAAAATTTAACCAAAATTCTAAGTTAAAAGGGGGTCATAATTTTTAATATATTCCATCAAGTGTTATCTTCCTTTATAGTATGATACCCCTAAACATATTAAAGATGTTTCAAATCAATCCCATGCCTGGACTCTAAGATATTAGCATGAAAGTACCTTGCATGCAAAACTTTAACCAAAATTTCTAAGTTAAAAAGGGGCCATAATTTGTAATATATTCCATCAAGAGTTTTCTACTTTGGTTGTCTGATGCCCCTAAACATATTCATAAACTTTGAAGTCAATACCATAAACGGTTATTGAGATATAAGGTTGATAGTAACTTGAACGCAAAACTTTAACAAAAAGCTGCACGCCAACGCCAACGCAAGGGCGACAATAGCTCTCATATTCTTCAAATAGTCCAGCTAAAAATACCATATTAAACTGTTGAGTAAATGAAACAGCTTCATTTAATTCAAACATTTTCAAAATGTGACACTTGAAATTGAAATATACAAACTTTATTAAGTTAATTTTCATTACATTTGATTTATATTTTGCATTCACAGAGACATAAACACCAGCAATGATGTTTGAAAAGTTCTGCTGACAAACTAAGCACCTTATCCCTTATCTCTGTCTGGTACCTCTGTCACAACCTAAGGGACACCAATATTGATACAAGTTGTTTAAGTCCATTGGCAGTGCACAAACCCTATAAATTTGAAGGTCCTCCTGACTCCTGGTGATGGTTAGAATATTGGGCAAAAAAAAAAAAAAGTTTCTGTTTCTGGTCTCCCCTGACAGACCCGCTTTTTTTTGTTTAAAAAAAAAAAAAAAAAATCCCTACCAACCGACCCTCTTTTTTTCTGCCTGGAGACCAGAAACAGAACTTTGGGGGGGGGGGGCTTAAAGCTCTCCAAGGTTTGAAGTACTGGGCCAATCTAGGTAAAGCACTCAGTGTCAGATGTAATAACTTGTGTGTGTTTTATATAAAGATTATTATAACATAGGTCATAAGAACAGGAATTAAACCATGACATGAGGTACATGTTAGTCATTGCTCCCTCTTTAATATGCATTATCTATTTTGCTAGAGTTGGGTATTATTTATTATACTGTGAACTTTACATCTATATCTTTGTGATCAGACTGATTCATGATAAAGCAATGCCAATATATGAATTACTTGTGCTCTGATCTGGCTTCAATTAAGTCACAAAAGACATGAAATGTATATCAGTTTGAATGATAAAACATAACTTAATGCATTCAGGGTCTTCCTCCACCTGTAATTAGTTGGACATCGCTATATGACTGAAATACTGTCGAAGCGACGGTAAACTTAAATAGTCAAGTCAAGTCAAAATGGTCACGATCAAATGAATGAGTCATTCAAACCACCACATGACCTATATCAACCAGCAAACTGATCTCACTTTGAAATACACAGAATTCAGGAGCATCAACTTTCCAAAATAACAAAAAAAAGCATCATAGTATAAAAAAGACTGAAATAAAACATCAGACTTTTATCTGGAATATTTTGATAAACTAACATTAAAAAAAGAAAATAATTTCATGTTGTCTTTGACACAAATAATAATAAAACCAAAGGGTGCCAAAAAAGCAATTGCAAATATTAATCTTAAAAATGTTGCAAGCAATTAAAAAAAAGGCATTTTTTCTGAAGCAAGAAGTTTAACACATTCATATTAATATTAGCTAGATTTCCATGAAAAATGTACATGAGTTAATACAGCAGTACAAAACAAGAGACAAAAATATGGAAATGTATGCATACACTTTGCTTTATTAGAACTTCAAACTTGACAACCAAAGTATCCATTCCAATCTACAGTTTGAGCAAAGCACAGATCCATTAAAACAAGGTCCATCAAAAAAAAAAAGGCAGATACAGCATAGTTCAAGATTGGGTCCCAAAATCTTTATTTTGTGATCTATTAAGTTGACTTAAAGTGCTTTTTCGATTTGTTATAATGCAGTTCAATTTAATACAGTATCTGCGACTAGACCCCAAACACTGCATTTAAGACAAAAACTGAATTTTACAAACATGATTTCTCAGTGCCTATACCCTTTTTCTTACAAGCCAGGCTACTTTTTGACACTGGTATTTAGACAAATATTCATATGTTTTTTTAGGAATTCTAACAAATATCAGTCAAATAATTGGCAAGATGCTACACATATGATAATTTCTCATTAAATTATTCCTATAAAATGAATAAAAAACAAAGTCTAAACTTATTCATTTTATGTTAATTGGGAAACAAGCTCTTACATCTTATATTAATCCTTCTCAATGGTTCCTGGGTTGGACCAGTACTTTGCACCAGGGAAGATGGGAGGTTTAGAGAAAGAAAATAATCAAGACTAAATTTCTATTTGCTAAAGAATTTAATGTTTAGCTTAACAAAATGAAATTTAAAAAAAATTAATAAAGAATATATAACTACAAGTGTATACTGTGAAATCATTAATTTTTGAGGGACACTATTTTTTGTCAATATGATGGAGGGTTTTATCCTCGAATATTAATCCCTACGACAAACTTGTCTCTTTTATAGACCTCACGTTTTTTAGAACATAGATCCACAAATAATTGTATCCATGAAATTCCCTTTGGTACAATGAAATTAATGTCAATGAAAATTGATTATTTTACACTACACCAAATAATTGTATGTTACTGATAAGCCTATCTGAGTATGTATGCTTTACAGCATATCCATCAGTATACATGTCCACCCTGCGTGTTAATACATTTTGCAAGCTTGAGACATATTATTTGAAAGAAAAGAGTTATTTAAACTTGTTTATTTTACATCAATTGGGAAACAAGTTCTTACAACTTATACTAATCCCTTTCAACGGTTCCTGGGCTGGACGTATACTTTGCACCTGAGGTCATGAGGAATCCTTAGCCCCAATGGGGTTCGAACCCACAACCTTCAGATCTGTAATCAGGTACATTACCACTGGACCACGGCACCTTATTTTAAGGTATTTAAGTATACTCTCTGAAATTAAATGTTTTAATCATTTCTTCTTTTTGCTTTTTCATATACCCTTGCTCTGCAATTAAACACAAAGGTGATTTTCATTTCATTGTGAAAGAATGAACATTTTTCACGGGAGAAAACAAATGCATATGACACTCTTTACGATAACACATTGAACAGCAAATTCCTTTTTGATACACAATTTCACAAAATGGACACATGAAGATTTTGTAACATTATTTATCTATGTAAACTCTAATATCACTGATGTCTTCCTCTCATGATCAATGCCTTAATAAATATCACACATCAAAAGATTTAAACAAGTTAAAGTCTACCAGCACTATACTTTTTCTCTGCAAGTGACTTTGAAAAAGGCTACAAAGTGACAGATAATATAACAATGCCCTAATATATCTAAAAAGGCTATTTAGTTATCTCCCTTTAATATGGTAGTTATGGTAGTTGCCCCCCTCCCCCCCTTGAATGTGGTGTAAGAATAAAATTCTAAATTATTTTCCAATGCAAGTAAAGGGTTAACAGAGGTATCTGAGCTATTAGCATAGTAGTGCACTTTGTCACATTGAATTATTGATACAAGTTCTCTCCCTTTCATACCATTTTATATTGCATGCATTGTGAGTGAGTTAATATCACTAAATACAGCACCCCACTGTATTTTATTGGTGGTATGAATTTTCTCCCCTTAGTATGATTCCTACTGCACTGTCAAGCTGGTAAGACTTATCTCCCCTTGAAACTGTATCCTACTGCATTGTTAAGTTGGTAAGACTTATCTCCCCTTGAAACTGTATCCTACTGCATTGTTAAGTTGGTAAGAGTTATTTCCCCTCAATCTTCCCACAGGTTCATGTCTGTATCAATGTCCACACAGTTGTACGTGGCATAGCGTATCTTCTCTTCTGCCACTTTAGAACTGAAAAGTAAAGTTTCTTCACTTAGACAATTATTCATAAAACGAAAGTTTAGTACTTGTTAACAAAATCATGCTTGTAAATCATTGAAGGCATTAATTTTTGACATATTATATTGTTTTTTTTTTTGAAAAATATAGTAAATCAGTACAAATCATTGTAGAGAATGATTTTTGACAACACTAGTACAAGAAATATCTTTAAAAAGAGGTAATTAGCATTAATGGAATCATCACATAAAATTATAAATAATGTACATAAAATATGCAATTTAAACAACTGGGCAAGAAATTTGTACACAGAATCTGACATCATCATCAACGTATTAATCATACTTCTTAATGCCAGGCAGAATAAATTCATACAGTTAGTTATACATTAGAATGGCTTAATTCTTACCATTACTTATCAACAATATTATTAACTATCAACATATTGCTGTTACAACAGCATGTGTGAAATAAAGTCAGTGTATCTACCTGGAGAAGTTAGGTAGGTAGAGCATATTAGCACATGTTGAAGATTCTGGCAGACTATCCACAGCATCCCTGAAAAATATCAAAAAGGGTTGTCTATTATTTATCATAGTTTCCTTCATAAGGAGAGACATCTCCCTCAGAAGTGGACTTGACTTGACTCGACTATTTGAGTTTACCGTCGCTTCGACAGTATTTCAGTCATATAGCGATGTCCAGCTAATTACAGGTGGAGGAAGACCCCGAATGCACGGAGGCATCCGAGTAGAACCACTGACCTACCGCAAGCCAGCTGGAAGGCTTCCTCACATGAAAATCTGAATGACCCTGCCAGGTTTCGAACCCACGCGGTGAGGGGCTGAGTGAGTATTGAAGTCAGCGACTTTATCCTCTCGGCCAGGGAGGCCCCCTGTCAGAAGTGGAAGGTCATGGGTTTGATACCAAACCGTGACATATCAACATCATTAAAAATAGTACTGGTAGCTCGTTGCTTAACACTCAGCATATTTACAAGGTAGTTCAAGGGGTTGTTGTCACGGTGTCAGGATAATGTGACTGGGTGTGGTATCATGCCACATGTCTTTGTCATAATACTGCAGTGTGGCAGCATGAAATCTCTTAAAAGTAGACAGTCTCCAAATGACTGAAATATTGTTGGTAGGACGTTAAACCCACCAAACAAACATTAGCAGGGCGAGGGTGGTTAATTTTTTTTTCTTCTGATTTTGTATATGATATTAGTCTTATAAAATAACCCATACATTTTGTTCCTTTTCATACAGGAAATCAAGCTCTTCTCTACATGGATCAACACATATCTGTACATTGTACTAACCAAACTGTTCTTAACTCACTAAAATTTAAAGAAAATGGAAAAAAAATTATTTTAAAGAATGACATTATTCAACACCTTAAGCTATTCATCATAAAAGTATGAGAACGATGCTTAATAGAATATAAACTATAAACATTGTGCTCTCATGAGCTTAAAAATACAACACAAAAAGTACTTTGAGATGATCAAAGCTAACTTTTGCAAAATTGAAGAAGATCAAAATTTTTGCAACCTTTTTCTAAAATGGCATTGCATGTGATCATTATATTTTATGCATGGTCTCATCATTTCAAATGACAGAAAAAGCATCAAAGACAGTGACTTAAGGACCAATATCCGGTACTCACTAAAGAATACAGAATGTCTCGGATTTAACAGTTTCAATGATAATTGCAAATAAAGCTCTAATTTATTGCAATATGTCTCACAGAAATAATTTCTTTCAGTCGATGGAAAAATAAAACAAGAATTACCCGCGTCCAGTGGCAATGTAGACAGAGGCTGGGAGGCGTCGTCTTCCTGTGATGAACCTTAGGAACCTACTTCTATCTTCATTGGAGAAATTTTTCAAGGCTTCCCACATGTACTTTACCCGCTGATCTTTTTCTCCCACATCATCATAATGAGCTGCAATTAAAAACAAAGTTGTTTATTTTTAGTTTACTATCACTGCCTTAGTAAATCAGTCATACAAATGTATAGTGATGTCCAGCTAATTACAAGTGAGGGAAGAGGACACAATGGCACCTGGGTGGAGCCATTAACCTATTGCAAGCCAGATTGAAGGCACCCTCACATTAACACAAGAGTGTTCTCTGGAACATGTGTGTCGTCTGCTGAAGTGTAATGGAAAAAGTGTGATAGACGGACATACAGACGGACGGACAGACTACGGAAAAGTGATCCCTATGTGTCACCTCTGCTTGCAGCTGGTGACACAACAAGGGTAATGGTTGTTCATTCTAAATATTGGTTTCATAGAAAAAAAAAGAGACTTTTTCTATAAAGAGTATAATAGGAAACTACCCAACCTCAAAAAGGCCCTCAATTTTTGAGAGCAAAATAAAATTCTGATTGTTGCCATGGTTACCAAAATACTAAATGGATCAAGTCTTTTTTATCAACATTTGTTTATGGCCACCAAAGGATCATTCATGCTAAGCTTCATCATTTTCTATGAGGTTTAAGAGGTCAGAAGATGTCTTTTAAAGCAAGTTATTGATGCTGAACAACAGATGACGGACATACTGTGATCAGAATAACTCACCTTGAGCACGGTGTACTCTGTGATCTATAAATCCTACCAAGCAGACAGAGACTTCAATTAACAGTATTGAGGGACTATGTAAAAGAACATTTGCAAATAAGGCACTTTAACCACATGGAGGCACCCATGAAACATAATGGTGTAGGAAATAATATTGTAAGATAAACAAATGTCGCAGTTCACAAGTTTAAGAATAATAAACATTTATAACTTATATTCATTTTCATGGATCATACAGTAAAACATGTTTTATCTACACCCACTGGGACCAACTGAAAATGTCATAAAATGCAGGATGTTTGATGATGCAGGTCATTCCAGACCATGCCATTCAAATTGATAGTCCATGCATTTGCTATATAAACTAAACATTTACAAGTATGAATGTTCATTTCACTTTTTTTTTCATTCTTGCAATTTTCTCTTATAAACTTTGCTTTTTTTCTGACATTAAGCTTTAAATAAATCCCAAAATAATGTTGAAATACATGTATACATGTGTAAACAAAAACACATTAGCAAAGTTTATCATCAAAGTTAATTCACATGTAGATAACAGCATACATAACTGAATAGTCATTGTATTACTTCCAAAAAGTAACGGTTTACAGATGTGTCAGATAAAGCAGTGTAATCATAGTGCAGTTATCACTCACGGGACCAAAATATATGTTGGATTACAGTAAGACACGTGTTGTTATCATCAGGTCATTTAACCTTACTATGAATAGGAAAAACAATGGAACTGAAGAAAAGTGTCGGATAATACAGGATGTCATTACGAACAGGTGTTGTTATGGACAGTTTATACTATATTCCTTTTTAAACTCAAATTGAAGAGCATAAATGGATCTTCCCAGTGGTTATAGCTGTATCAAAACTGACAGACTTTCAAACAGCTTCACTTGGGCAACAAAGTCACTGGTTGATCTGCCTTACAGGAAACAAAACATGGCTTTGTTTGTGATATCATTTGTGAGCAATTAACATCGCAGTGATTGGGAAAGGAGGAGATTCATTTTTCTTCAATAAAAAAAAGTCAAATGATCTTTCATAGAAGTTAAATTCTCAACGTTTTTTTCTTTCTTTTAAAATACAGAATAATATTGAGTACATACTGCATAAATCCCTAATTTTTTTTCCTTATAAAATATAGAATAACATTGAGTACGTACTGCCTAATTCCTAATGTATTTTTTCCCCTATAAAATATAGAATAACATTGAGTACGTACTGCCTAAATTCCTAATGTTTTATTTCCCAATAAAATATAGTGGAACAGTGAGTACTTACTGCATCTTCTGAGAGACTCCAAGGATATCTCTGGGTCACCACTGACCCGATGTTCCAATTCTTGCCAGGTAAGTAGGTCAAGTACTGCCTGTGGGACAACCTTCAGCAGCCCAGCTCTAATAGCACCAATCTGTTGTGGAATCGCACATTTCACTTAGTATACAGTTATTTGATGTTTAATACTATTTTGTAAAATTCCTAAATACTGGTAGTTCCACTTTTTGGCATTTTTTTTTCAAATGCAGGCTAAACTGTTCAAAAACAATGCATTTCTTAAGATATTAAAAATTATCTTTAACTAATTTTTTGAAGTCCGTTTCAGCATATAATAAGCACCTTGGATGAAAAGATAACTCAAACTTATTATCAAACAAGAGGGCCAAGATGGCCCTAAAGACGCTCACCTGAGGACATTTGTGCTGACCAAGTTTGAGGAAGATTGAATCAAAATTGTGGCCTCCAGTGTGTAAACAAGGTTTTTCTAAGATTTGACCTACTGACCTACTTTTCAATCGCTTTTTAGGTCTGTTAGATTAATGATCTTCGATAATTCGTTGAAATTTCTGAAGAGAATCGTATACCTACCAAACTGAAACCAGAAATGGAGGGCTGAATAGTTTCCTAATTTTTCATTGGTTAATAATATTATAACCTAAAACAACCGAATGTGTTTTTATTACCAACAATACGATTATCTGTACTTTCATATCTTTCTTAAAGAAAACCTTTATTTAATATACAATTGACACAATATATTCTCTTAGTCTTTTTATCATTTTATTTAATCGTAGATACTGATTTTAATATAAAACATATATCAAGTATGTAATTTAAAGTAAAAAGTGATTCAATCAAGGGCCAAATTTTAACCATTATCTAGTCATAATCTCTCAAACTAGTAATATTGCAAAATATTTTTTTTATGATTGGTCTATAATTATGAATTATGTGGGTACGGACCACTAGACAATATTTCACATCAAATCTATAGATTAAGCTCTAGGTCTTTTCCTATGTAACTCTATGTGAAACAAGTGACCACTGGTGCGGGGTCATTTATCACCGTAAGGCTATGATTTGAACAATCTTGGTAATGAACCATTAGATGATGCTACATACCAAATATCTAAGCTCTAGGCCTTATGGATTTACAGAAGAAGATTTTTTAAGATTTTCCTATATAACTCTATGTAAAACAAGTGACCCCTGGTGTGGGGGCATTTATCACCATAGGGCTATGATTTGAACAATCTTGGTAATGAACCATTAGATGATTCTACATACCAAATATCTAAGCTCTGGGCCTTATGGATTTACAGAAGAAGATTTTTTAAGATTTTCCTATATAACTCTATGTAAAACAAGTGACCCCTGGTGTGGGGGCATTTATCACCATAGGGCTATGATTTGAACAATCTTGGTAATGAACCATTAGATGATTCTACATACCAAATATCTAAGCTCTGGGCCTTATGGATTTACAGAAGAAGATTTTTTAAGATTTTCCTATATAACTCTATGTAAAACAAGTGACCCCTGGTGCGGGGGCATTTATCACCATAGGGCTATGATTTGAACAATCTTGGTAATGAACCATTAGATGATGCTACATACCTAATATCTAAGCTCTGGGCCTTATGGATTTACAGAAGAAGATTTTTTAAGATTTTCCTATATAACTCTATGTAAAACAAGTGACCCCTGGTGCGGGGGCATTTATCACCATAGGGCTATGATTTGAACAATCTTGGTAAGCCATAAGATGATGCTACATACCAAATATCTAAGCTCTGGGCCTTGATTTACAGAAGAAGATTTTTTAAGATTTTCCTATATAAAACTATGTAAAACAAGTGACACCTGGTGCGGGGGCATTTATCACCATAGGGCTATGATTTGCACAATCTTGGTAATGGCCCATAAGATGATGCTACATACCAAATATCTAAGCTCTAGGCCTTGCAGTTTTGCAGAAGAAGATTTTCAAAGTTTGAGTTTTTAAAATCTATTTTTAGCTCCTGTGACCTACTTTTTCAACCAATCTGAATAATTTGTACAACTTTGATAGAGGGCATCATAAGGATGATTCCTGTGAAGTTTGGTCAAAATCCCTTCAGCGGTTCAGGAGGAGATGTTCTTTAAAGCAAATTGTTGACGACGGACGGACGCACGCACGCACGGACGACGGACGACGGACAAAAGGTGATCACAATAGCTCACCTTGAGCACTTCGTGCTCAGGTGAGCTAAAAAGCATAATACGTATAAACAAATGATTTCAAAAATCAATTTTCTCTGTATCAATATTCAGTTATACTTCAATAATGTAGAAATGTAATTTTTAAGATAGTCATACAAGGTACACATTATAATTTTATGAACAGTTTTAAACTCAATTTAGTGCAGGAGATGGTTTTAAGGTTTAAATGTACTTATGAAATATCCAATTGAATTCTTCTTCAAACCTATGACATTCCGCACTAAACAGCAACATTGTTTTAAGCATGCATGCCAAGCAGTCACAAAATCAAAATCATTACAGACTGCTAATTAAGCTAAATTAGGGGGTGGTGTTTGCTTTTTAATTCAAATCTTTTTTTTATCTATTAAGAAACAAGTTTTTAAAACTTATACTGATCCCTCTTTATGGTTCCTGGGTTGGACCTGTACTTTGCACCTATAAATGTCTGAAAAAAAAAAAGTTCTCTCAAACAAGATCTACAGTCAAGATAACTACCCCTGGGAAAAGGTTTGACTGCACAGTGTTCATTAACCCTTTCCCTCATATAGACCCATTTTGACGCACTCAATAGGTACCACATAAAGCCTGATCTGCAGAAAACCACAGTTAAACCTTACCAAATTTAATTATTAAGTCAGCATTTCCAGACCACTGAGGAGCAGCAAACAGCATAAAACCTGATCAGCCTGCGAGTTACTCACAGGCTGATCTGGTTTTATGCTGTTCGCATAGGTCTTTTCATGGTGTCCTCTATGAGAGAAAGGGTTAAGCAGATAAGATATCTTTGTTAGTTCTCGACAATTTCTCACCTGTTCATCGGACTCACTCATGCGTAACTTTCTAACCTCGACACAATACACGTCCCTATCCTTGTACTTGAGAGGTACACAGTTGCCTTCTCCGTCCAATCGAATATACACAACAGTTCCATCACTCTGTGTTAAACTCCAGTTTCTACCACATTTGTTAAAGTCTGATTCATCTATTTTTTCTAGACTGTCTATAAATTTTACCTGTGACATGAAAAGTGAGATTGGAAATTATGTAAACAAAACAACAAAAACTGTAGTTGAGATTATGAAAAAGGGGAACAGTTCTTCTTTAAATTTTCAAATTGAAATGAACAGAATAATGTAGGAAAATCAACAACAACAAAAAAATTAATAGTTATTACATCACATTTTGGCTAATGCCTTCATCAGGATGAAAATAAATTTTAAATATAAACATAAAAAAAGTGAAATGAATGGATTATCATGAAAGTAGACAATATCTTATATGAAGACTTAAAGAACACCCATTCCTTTTTAAAAATCTTTTGAAATTAAGTCTTGAAGCTTTCCATTTATATACATGTGTAGTACTTAAACCTTCACTATGCTTCTTAATATGGAATTAATGAAATTCTTTACTAATTTGCATCCCATCAACAATATTCCCATGATAATAAATATCATTCACTTACCTCAGCAGAATCCACAGTAGAGTAATCCTTGGACCAAGTTACACGTTCCCCCACCAGTTTCTTCCACACGAAGGAAGGCAGGGATATCACAAGGTTTTCCTTGCCGCGGAGACACGCCCCCATCAGCTGCCCTATCCACTCATACTTGGCAAACTCTTTACACGAGGGGTTCGGGAAATACACATCACGATTGATGTTTGAGTCTTCACAAAACTGAAATGATTGTTACAGATTAGAGATACTACACTATGTCTCATGAAACACATAAAAGATAGGTAGAACATAAATACAGGTATTGCATGCATAATCAATCAGTCAAATTTAATTGGATTCTTTTGCTTAATATTTCACTCATCTTATAAATTAAAACTGACTTATATCCCTTCTTATCTACTGACACAGAAAATCAGCTGTAATTCTAACAAAGCTCTTCACACAGTTATCTGCACTTGATTGCAGATAAATCAGGGTTGACAAAAAGACTGGAAATACTCATTTTTCCTGATTGGTGGGAAATAGTGATAATCCTTATCAAAGTGTAAATGCACTATCAACAACAGTTACTTAATTTCCTGTAATAAGAGTCTGGGACATAATATGATGTAAAGTGACAAAACATGATAAGCATGGTAACTATACAGACCCCACATATCTTGGGTATAATGAACTCTTGGTATACGTTTAATGAAAAGAAAGCTATCAAGAAAATAACAAATGACCAGTATACATCCTATGATTGACATGTTTATGCAGGTTGATAAAGTTTTTCTCTATCAACTATTCATCAATACTTTTCAATTTCAAATATAAAGATTTACACTGTTAATCAACTCTAATTCTGTATTTGGTGTCCACTTCTAGGAATCTCACTGTATTAAACAGTAGTGTTGCTGTATTAAAACAATAAGCAATTCAAGATTTAGTTTTCAGAATTTGACCTTAATATTTTATTATATATTTTTTCCCTTAAAAGTGACCACTGTTCAGTTAAAATGCACTGCAACTTTTAAGTTTCTCCTCATTTTAATGATATTTAGCCAATTTATTTAAAAAGTTAAAACTTTATTTCTTTTACATCGATTACGAAACACATTTTCACAACTTATATTAATCATTCTTGATGGCTCTGGTGGAGGCGTTTGTGGTCATTATAGTAGGAGGAAACTGGAGAGAAACCAGGAATCAAACCCGGGACGCATTGGTGAGATGCGAAGTGTGTTACCACTATGCTATCCAGGCACCCACTTTATATTAGCTTTCACATTACATTGGTACCCATGGTGCCTATTGCATCCATGTGGTTAAAAGATACAAATCAGCCATTACCTGGTTGGGAGATCGAATGAAAAAGGGGAGGGGTACTTGCCCCTCACTGGCAGAGGGGCACAGCTCCTCGGCCAGGTCAGAGAGACTGTCCCGGAAGCCCCCGCCCTGGTCTATCACACCCTCGGACAGGAACTTACACTCCCACCATTGGTCATATCGGAATGTCCATCTGAAATTTAGGGCATTAATACAAGTTACATATAAATTTAAACATATTCATGGTTGTACTTTGCAACCATGTATACAATGCAAAAATATTTCAGAGATTATGTGATATAGTGCATATAAATATATATTAGAAGTTACCCTAGTTTTTCTCCAATCCATAAATATACCATTTAAAGAACACAAACAATTCCTTAATTCTGCTACACTAAAGGCAGACGGACACAGCCTCACATCTAAGTCATGTCCACTGCTGTTAAAAGTAGCAAATAAAACCAGTTACATAATAGAATCAACAATACTTACCTGTAGTTCAGAGGTTTAGAGGTTCTGTCCCTTGGCTTCAATCCCTCATAGATTTGCATAAAGATGGAGTTTTTGTACTCAAGGTCAGTGCTGGGGTCGCACCTGTGTTCCATGGCTGCTCGTCTATTGATGTACAACTTGGGCATATCCGGCGGTCTTCTGGAATCAACCCCCACCATTAACAGTGTGTGGACTTGAGGTTACATCCACTTTATTATCCTAAACTTATACAAATGTACTCTACAAATGAGTTATCCGGAACACATGTGTCAGCTGCTGAAGCATGACTGAAAAAATGTGACAGACAGACAGATGAATGACGGAAAAGAGATCCCTTACAGCAGGTGACACAAAAACCATTACTTTCCATAGAATGTTCAAATTTGCTTAGTCTCTTTTGAAGACATCTTCATGACTTATATATGGATTCATATTCTAGAACACATGAGATCTACTACAAAAACAATTTTTGTGAGATACATTATTGAAATAAAGCCATCAACAAAATGATTAAAAATTAAAATGCAATACCCAACTAAATCAATTATTTAACAGGATAAGACTCTTAATTACAGGAAAGTTTCCAGGAAACTCGGAACAAAAAGTATAATTATAGAACAAGTAAAAACCTAGCTTCTCGGTCAAAACTTAAGTAAAACATTGCTTTGAACATATGCACTTTATGAGACTGAAATACAAAATCAGGAGACTGACAAATTATGGTTCATTCTCAGCTGAATGTTCCTACTGTAAAATTATTGATTTTTCGTTGACATTTAATTTTGCTGAATATGAACTTAAAGAAAATTTATGGTTCTATTTTTTTTATTTTTTGTGGATTCATGTTCCAAGAAAACGTGAGGTGTTTTGAAAGAATAATTTTTGTATGGATTAATATTCATGGATAACACCCTCCACAAATCAATGAAATAAAGTGTCCCACGAAAAATTAATGTTTTACAGTATACAGCAGAATCAGAGAAGTCTCAGAAGAATAGGAGATGTAATATGGCTCACTCTGAAGAGGACTCCTTCAGAAATGTTGTGATGAGGGTCAGCCTCTTCTTTGATAATGGAAGTAGCTGTCTAACAAACTGTAATGTCAAAACATACCCTTGTCATGTATTTAATAATAACAGTTTATCTAAATTGAATATTACAACGCCTTAGTTTTAAAAAGAACTGGGTCGAATTCCACCAACAAATCTTAGCGCTAAGTAAAACTTAAATACTTAAGGGCGAATTTCATTAGGCTAGTTTCTCTGAAAGAATATCCAAATATTTCATTTCTTAACAATTACTGTTGGTTATTAACAAATATCTGGTGTTGCACACAACACATAAGTCCCCTAGCAGTGAGGTACATAATTTTTCTGTAACCATAGCAACCAGAATTTTGGTCCGAGGAAACAAAGTGATGTGCAGAATCTCCATACTGCCATCTATTCATATTCCAATTTTCATAATATTATCTTAAATGTTTTTTAAGTAATCGCAGGATCCAAATTTCCGGACATCCAGATGGACAGACAGACGGAGTGCAAATCTATGGTCCTCTCCAGTGTAAACAACTGTAGGCGACTAAAAAATCATTTCAGCTTAGTTATGTACTTGAATATTTCATTAATATATTAATGGTGGAAAGTTTATCTACATAGTTTAAGAAAGTATTACTAAACGCTAAGTTTTATTGATGGAATTTGAGCCAGTTCATTTTAATAGTATAACTACACCTTATGGTAAGAGATTTCATCATAAACATCATCATCTTTTACATTGTATTATCATTATCATTGTTGTGCGGCTTATTATTTTAATTGTATCAATCTTTACTTGCGCATAAAATAAAGAAATGTAATCTTATAGTTATTCTTATATGCAATACAAAAATAAGGATAGTATCTATTTTTCAAATCTTCTTCTGTTGTAATGGCTAGCAATCATTTTCTAATTACCGGTATTATGACTTTATTTTC
>JAIFHC010000535.1:0-50000 GCA_021229015.1 Solen grandis
AAATAGAGCTCAAATACATTTTAACTTGTCATGAAACTTGACAGTACAGTTGGAACATCTAATAAATTTCTGTTGCGTTTCTTATTATGATCTTTTAAATGAATGTAGAATTTAAATGAAGATGTAGCAGTATGAACGTTTGGACTTTTGTCTATGACATTGGCCCAGTTGTTGCAACAATCGTTAAAAACTGTTGTTAAAGTAACGATCAGTGATTTTACGAAAGTTCTGTCATAAATACTTAACGATTATTTCAACAACTGGACCCTTGTCTTGAAAGATTTAGCCTACTTATTTAGGGTAAACCATTTGCTTGTTAACTTTGACCGTTACAGAGTTGCATTTAACAGTTGTGTTTTTACAAGTTTAATAAAATTATAAAAGTTAACTTGTGTCTTGCTATTGTCAGTGAATGATAGAGCTGCTTTATAAAGGAATGAAAAATGGGTAAAGTTAGTCCGCAGTTAGTAGCGCAGCTGAGTAAATGTCATAGTGATCGCCTGATGTCGTCTTTTCACATTTAGTTTGTCTGTGCGACAGAGATTGCACTTTTCTTCGGGTCTATATGAAGTCAGATTATTTGCCTCTCTGAAATCTGGGTAGATATTATACCTCGGTCACCATGGCCATTAGGTAAAATTTTAGTAAAACGTTACGTACTTTGGAAGTTATTTTCACTCATATTTCTGATTTGGTAAGAATTACTGTTTGGTTGGGATTGTTTAAAGGCCAACGAATAGATTAAAGGTCAAGGTCACAACTGACCGATTAACAAACAAATAATTCTCCCAAAATATATTGCTGAACGCCGTGGTATAGTGGTAAAGGTATTGGGTTTCAGATCCATAGCACAGACACTTGAATGAACGATAATGAATGTTACAACGTAAGCATACGGTATGGGCGTAACACTTTAAAATCACCAAACTGTCTCAAAGTGATTATTTATACACAAATACAATCTGTGGTATTCCCACACAAAATTAGTCAAATATATTGCAATTTCAAAAACTATCACATCACCTCGATGCTATAATATTAACATCATAATGCTTGGTATTAACTAAAGGTGTAACATCAATATTATTTATTTGGGTATCTGTGATCCATTGGCCCTGATCTGCACGAAGTTTGGTGATAATACCTCCTGTACTGTCATCTGTCGCTCATTCATGTAGAGCGGTTGTCAGTAGGTGCCTAGTAGAGGTGATACGCTTAGGTCAGCGGTCTGAATTGCACAGAAAAAGTTAGTAGGTTAACTGGCTGCAGGGATATGACAAAATAAGGGGGACCTTTATCGCTCACCGGTTCTTTTCTTTTCCTTTGCCATGAGAGTTTTGCGGAATGGAATTCCTTTATCAACTGTCCTTTACCTTCATGCAGGAAACACCCTGCACCCTGGCCAAGTGGCTGACGACACATGCACGAACGGTGGACGACAGATAAAAGATAATCACAATAGCTCACCATAAGCACGACGTGCTCAGGTGACCGTAAAACTGTTGGACACGGCCTAACATGATTCAAATATATCTACCTGTTTAACTGTGCTTATGGGATACATTGAAATAGAATACATCGCAGTGGCTAAATTTATTACATCTAATGGAATCGTCTGTTAATTACAGACATGACAAATGTGTAATAAAATGTTTAATTATTATTATCAAGTTCTTTAATTGCATCTGTTAACTCAATATACAGTTCTAATGCATCATAAGCAGTATTTGGACTTTGTAGGTTTGGTTTGAGGATATTTGCAAGTTCACTGAATTCTGGGCAACACACTTGTCTTCTAGGACTATAAAGTTTTTTTGCAAATTCGAACGTCTTCTCTGTTAACGTCTGTTCCGTAGTTGATAGTATCATCATGATAAGATCAGGCACAAAATAAAGAATTTCGGGTTTACCACTTGGAACGTCTGTATGTTTCTGTTGCCGAATATCGTGAAGATTCCAGTGTTGGGCGGTTCTGTCAAGGTCGGCTTGTATTAAATGCATGAAACAAAATTTCAGGCATTCGACGTGCACTTTATCGAATTCATCATACAAATTTGCATCTCGCATGTCTTTAAATAAATCTATCCACCAACCGATACATTGTTTTTTCAGCATACACCACCAAGCCTCAATTCTTTGGTTTGACGTACTTTTGCCGTACATAAAGCTTCTTTGTCCAGACAAAGAGTCGTTGTCGTTAATGCGGAAAAGGGGCTGTAGAAACTTTATATAAGAATTTTCTGTTCCAAAATCACATCTTATCAAACGAGGTGCAAATCGAATACTAGTCAAAGCGTCAAGATAATATCTAGCTATTACTGACGGGTCATTGTTTGATGTTGCGACTTCCAGCCACAGTATCTTTCTGCTAAAACCATCAATAGCTGCATGGATGCAGAAACCAAACTGCTTAAGCTTGTCATAGCCATCGACTTGCCAGATGAAATTGGGCCCACGAGCATAATATTGTCTTCTTTTCAATCGATGTGTTTTACGTAAATCGACACCGTCTGGATCAAGAGTTCGTAAAACATTTAGCACCGTCTTTTGCTTTACTTGTAGTCCATGGTCAGTAACTAGCCTACGCCACATCGCCCTGTATCCGAGAGACCTGCTACTTGTGTGTAATTCATTATTTACCACTTGTATAACGGTGTCAATTGGTGTATATGCATTCACACGTCTGCGTATACTGTCATTCTTTAAGATACGTTTTAATTGTCTTACGCAAAGACTAATTCCATGGCGAACAAGCAACATGCATACGATTTCACGATATCGCAGACCTTGAAAAAAGTACATCTTGATCAGTTCCAGCCTCGAATGTCCGGCGTTAGGGAAAGGGATATATGGTGGAACGATAGCATCAGTTACTGATGCCTGGCAGGTAAAAATGATGAAAATAATACAAAATATTTGCACACATATGTGAAATGTCGCCGCCATCGTGCACGCTAAGGAATAGTATAGAAAAGTCTGACGTGATAAGTCTTAAATCTCAAATAATAAGTCTTAACTCTTAAGTACTTAGTCTTAAGTCTTAAATGCCAACTGTTAAGTCATAATGTCCCCCCAGCGCTTCCGTAATACGCATATGTACAACATATGATATTTATTTGTGTGAATATCATACTTTTCTATAAAGTTATTTCTCCACTCAATAAATATCTCAATTTGTTCCCTGTTGTACACTTATATTTATGTACTCGACAAATGAAAAGAATATGAGGTTTTACACATTATTCAAATCTTGACAGGACATTTAATGATAACAGGTAAATATAGCACAAGGCTTAAGGTTGTGTGAACATAACAAAAATACAGACGGGAAGATTAAAAAAAAAAGTCAGAAAAGAGGATTATACAAAAGGCATATATCAATCGGGAATCGAACACAGGTGGCCGCGGTGAGAGCACCGAATCCCAACTAAGAACAAGAAATCAGAGAAAATATATGGTATATTTGTTTAGTAGAAAATACTTTAATTCGCAGAACACAAACATCTCGATAGTATAGTGGCAAGTTTCTCGACTTGTCACGCGGGAGACCGGGATTTGAGAGAAATTTGTTTTCGTGTATTAGGTGCGTTTTTTCTTAATTCCGACCAAAAAGAGTTTGTAAACTAAATGGTAATGTAGTGTTTCTCGTACTATGTCTCTCACAATTTAACATACTAGTTATACAACCGAATTTCTCGTTATCATCCAGGAATTGTCTGATGTTATTGATGTTGATCTTTATTATTAATAATGAGATTTGGTACCTACCCTACATGGAAATATAAGGGTCGAGTTATGTTCAAAGGGGACGAGGCGCTAGCCGAAAATAGGTGAACAGATCTGTCATGAAGGTTTCTCCTCCTAAAATTTATTCCCTGACGCTTCTGTATCACATAAATTAAACGGAGTTACCAATCTAAAACAATGGCCATTTTACGCAAGTCACGTAGGATAATGGGGTCAGTTTCGCTGTAATGTAGTTCTCTCCTAGGAAAACAGATAACAAGCGGGGCTCATGGGAGAAATTTGGATATTTGCAAGGCCGCAGGTACATTCTTATTGAGTTTTAAGCTCTTTTTTTTCAATGGGAGAATAATCATTGTGTGTGGATTATCTATCACGCAATGAATAACAAACTTAATCTACTACTCACAGATCAACATACTTGATGTCTTATTCTATACGGTATTATGGTGGCATATTTCTGCCAGTCACTTTTCCACTTAGCTATGTCGAAATTTTTCTGAAAAAATGTCACATATTCAGTTAGTATCTGGCAAGAAGAAAACTTTCGTGTTATCCTCTTAGGTATCTTAACAGGACAAAACTGGATGTTTGTGTCCACTACTGTCAGCCATATATTCACTTAAGATAACAGGATATCTCGCTTTTTCAAGTTAGTCAGTTAAAATTTGTGTATAACATGGTGGCATATTTCTGCCAGCCACTTATCCACTTAGCTATGTCGAAAAGTTTCTGAAAAATTGTCACATATTCAGTTATTATCTAGCAAGTAGAGAATTTTCAAGTTATCCACGTAGGTATCTTAACAGGAATAAACTGTCTGTTAGTGCCCACTACTGCCAAACACATATTCACTTAGGTTAAATGGATATCATGCTTTTTTCAGATAATTATGTGAAAAAATGCTTGTTATCCACAAAATTTGACTGAATAACTTGAAAAAAGGCGAGATATCTACTTATTTTAAGTGAATATAGAGCTGGCAGTAGTGGGCACTAACAGGCAGTTTTGTCCTGTTATGATACCTATGAGGATAACACGAAAGTTTCTACTTGCCAGATACTAACTGAATATGTGACCAATTTTCAGAAAAGTTTCGACATAGCTAAGTGGATATTTCTGAAGAAAATTACGTATAACACCTGCTTTGATTAAGTGTTCTTTGAGCAATACTGTGCTTTTGGATTGTTTGAGAGCTTATATCCTGTTAAAAACTAAATATGATAGTCATTTTTCTGATAGTTGATGTCGGTGAGAAAATAGGGATCCGTCGAGCACTTACTCTTCGTTGCCGTAATAGATACTATACACAGATTTGTCAATATTCTAGCTGTCTGATAGTAAAATTCGCATCATTCTAAACGATAGACTTGATGGCGGGGAGTCTGACTGATCGGGACTGATATTGGAAACCGCCTATAAACTGAAGAGAATTACACGTATGTCATCATGTTTTTGACACCCACAACGACTCACATCGGGTTTCTATATGACCTGATATCAGCAATATATGTTATAAGAATACATCCAAAGCATCGAAAGAACCTGTTTGTAGATTTCAGTGACATTATTTTATACAAAATTAACGTGATGAGCCCTTTCGTTTTATTTAAATCATTACAAGTTAAATTATATTCGAGGTTACAGTACGAATGCATCATATCAAGAACAATTTTTTTTTCATTTTTAAATTTGATTTAGGTCTACGATTAATAATAATATTGATTGGACTTAGATAGCCTAACCCCCCTGCCTCTAATTTTATCATCGTTATGGGACGTATCTGAATTTTTACTTTTAATTTCAGTATACGCACTTGCGTTAGTGCGTAACTTTAGCCCCTGTCTCACTAACTCCGAAGGTTTTCCCGAATGTTTGGAATCACATACATTTGACAAAAGAATAATAAGGACCTATGTGTAGAGCCGATGCTCCATATCGCTTTAATATTGATGCAGAAATAAAATAGCTTAAAATAACGTCATATACCATGTGGTATAGCCACACCGTTATCCTTTTTGGCAAGAGAGAGAGATAGAGAGAGTGAAATACTTTGACCGTAATTTCGAGAATCTTATTCGAGAGCAGCAGTTCACCATATAGCCTAGATGATCAAGTGAGTTCATATGGAATGGTATTAAAGCAAAAATTACATTGTGCATGGTGATAATGACATAATGCTTCGTAGCAATACCATTGTGCTTTGTGAAAACGGGATTGTCTTTGATGACAGTGTTTTTGTGCTTCGTGACAATTCCTTTGTGCTGGCTAAAATCTTTGATTATTAGTAACTGCAGCCTTGTATATGATTGCAGAACCTGAGGTACCAATCTATTCGATAACAATGTTCTAACAACCTATCCATAATTTAACTAACGCTAAACCACACGCTATACAGGCTATCACCAAACATAATGCAACGACGCATGTTGTAAACCACATCGTGGTATGCCGCATTCTAGAAACAGATGTCGTCTTCACAGTGTTTTAACAGACTTTGCCCTCTCGGCCACGGAAGCCCCCATTTTGAGACTATGTCTGCTTGAGACAGATATAATGCAGCCACACTGCAGTATCACGCCGTAGACATATGGCGTGATATCACACCCAGTCGCATTATCCTGACACTGGGCCAACCAGACCCGGAAGTACCCTTATATGCTGAGCTTGAATCAAGGGGCTAAACAAGTACCATTTTACTACGACTTTAGTGTGTAGCGGCCGAGAATCGAACCCACGTTCTCCCGATTTCAGGGCCTTTTTTATGATGTCGCATTTATTGTGTTTATTATAGTAAATTTAATGAACGAATATCAAATTTTCATGCGATGCAAATTAACCCAAAGTTATTATCCCGCTTTGGTTTGCGTAAATGATGTCGTATCAAAAAATACAGAAATTTGTTTTAATGGATTCTTGCGATAATATTTTTTACAAGATATACGTACATTTGTGTATTTTAATCAATTAGTTCGTTTTAATTATTTAATATAGGCTAATTGAAATAATATCTAATATTAAAATGTTCGAACCTGTGACCTTCCCTTAAAGAGGCTCTTAACGAAAGGGATCAGAGACTTTCCCGATAATCATCTAGCTATCGACCCCAATACTATCTATTTCGCACGAGCCCACAGATTGGGAAGACGTGATCCACAGAAGCAAGTGCAGCGAAGACCTATTATCGTTAACTTTCGTGACTAATGTGACATAGAGGTCATCATGGGAAGTGTGTACATGCTTACAGGTTTCAGCTTCTCTATAGACTATGCTTATCCAAAGGAGATCCAGGCTGCCCGATCCCGTCTTTGGCCGAAATATAAACAAACAAAAACTGAACATCCCTTTTCGAAGACACAGATTGTGTACCCAGCAAAATTGATAAAAGATGGTCGTGTTATTCCTGACGAGTTACCCGAATGGTCCAAATATACCAGTGCAAGCAGACTGACACACATACAGAAAGTGGCAGGAGCTCAAATATGGAGTGGTCCAGATGAGAGTATGCTTGTGCCACTTACTAATGAATTTGCCTCAAATGTTAATATCAATATGTTAGCAAAAAACTTACCACAGGTAAATCCATTTGTTTTTTTTTCCTTGCCGGTTTCCATGAGCAATACATCTGCACACCCAAACTTTCAAAACCAGCAATACACACATGTCCAACACGTTCTTCAGATTTCAACATTAATCCACACAAGAATTGTCTAATACATGCCAATAGATCTGACTCACTCTGTCAAACAATTGCAGAAAGATACCCAGCATATTCCTGCAGACACTATCAGTATCGAACCAAGCTTACAGGTCACATTATCAAACCCAAAACCATTATGTCCCATGGAAACTCTAATTGTATCCCAGGTGGAAGCGTGTGACACAACAGGCACATCTTCGCATCTGTCAACAGTCACTTCACAGGGCCCCAGCAAAGAACCACAAGTTTTACATCCTGCGGCCTATAACATCCAATTGTCACAGCAGCCACATTCAACCCAAAGCAGTGAGCATATTTTGCCATCTCCACTTTCTGATGCATCACTTGGCAAAAGCACATGTATCGAGAGTGAATGTAAACAAACACACCAAACCAATACACAGCCACCTGTTTCACCTGTGTGAGGCAGAGCACGCTTAGCACGTGCTACATCTAGGTCAGAGAAACGCTCTCAATCTACCAAACCATACCGGAGACAGAGCGCCAGTATTACACGGAGCACAAACCGGGTATTGCCAGAAACTATAATTAATTACCAATCACAAGATAACAGCGACTCACATTCGAAGGGTCAGGTTTTCTCCAATAGTCAAAGCTAGTTAATCGAGGAGAAGGTCACGCTACGTTGTGCTCTACTTAATATTAAAGTTCTCGTTACAAAACGCACAAATAAATTAAATTCACCTGAATAAATTAATACGTTTAGTTCACATGACATTGTTTTATTAATTGAAACTGGTCAAATACACTTTCTGATTTTAATGTAAAGATTTTGAACATTTGCTTACATAAGAATAAAAACAAGATATTTTCTAAACGTCCCCAGGCGGTGTTATTGTTATATAGGAACGAATTTGTATCAAGTGATACACTAAGTTTCAAAGTTATGATGACATCATTTGTGTGAAAGTTAAAAGTTGTAAACTGGTTTGAAAAGTGATTTGTTCATTTGTTTATGTTACCATAGTTCCTGAAAATAGTACCCGACAAGGTATGATTGATTCCCATACGTATGACAGATTGTTACAACATATTGTCTCATTAGATTCTGGAAATGAAATGACTTTAATCTATTGTTAATGTGGTGATTCAAAGGATTCCAAAAATACATATGCATGTACTAATTATAACATAAAGTGGTTTACAACTGAATGCGATGATAAACGTCGGCATTTTATATAACAAAATCAATATAGATTAGATAACTCGGATGTTAATAGAATAACATGGTAAGAAAAAGCTCACAGTATAAATCATGTATACGTACTGCTAAATTTGAATTATGTTAAAAAATTGTGCTGGTGTTAAAAGCAATAACAACTCACTTAGAACATTTGAACAATACTTTAAATCAGTAAATATTCCTTACGATATATTCTTTACACCAGACGAAGACATATTACACTTTATTGATAGATATGAAAATAATAAATTTGATATTATTTTCTCGGAATTAAATATTCCCTTTTCAAATGAAGAATTGCTGAAATCTATAAACCAGTTAAAGAGTGGTAAAAGTGGTGGTCCGGATCTATATCTAAATGAATTTTTATACATGGTAAACATGTTCTTTTACCATATATTTTAGAATTATTCAATAAAATATTTGAAATTGGTTATTTCCCTCCATCGTGGTCCGAAGGATATGTAATTCCATTACATAAGATAGGTAATATATATGATGAAAATAATTACAGAGGAATTACACTGTAAAGCACACAAGATAAACTATTCACCAGAGTATTAAATAATCGTTTATGTGAATGGGCTGAAAACTATAATGTATATATTGAAGCACAGGCAGGATTCAGGTCAAATATGGGAACCACTGACAATATATTTGTACTCCATGGTCTTATTAATCACATGTTAAATAATGGAAAACGTTTATTTTGTGCATTTATTGATTTCAGTAAAGCTTTTGATTACGTGAATAGGGATAATCTATGGTCAGAATTAATCTAACTGGGATTGAGGGGTAGTATTCTAAACATTGTAAGATCAATATATACATGTGTTAAGTCTAGAGTTAAGCATTTAAATAAAGTAAGTAACAGTTTTGACTGTATTTTAGTCGTAAGACAAGGCGAATGTTTATCTCCTTTCCTTTTTCCATGTTTTAAATGATTTAGAGGATATATACGTTACGAGCGGGGTTGACGGAATTGATATTCAATTGTTTAAAATGTTCCTAATATTATATGCAGATGATATTGTCTTGTTTGCCAATAGTAGTCAAGAATTACAAACAAGCATAAATGTGTTACATGCTTATTGCAAAAAATAGAAACTTAAGGTTAATCCAACAAAAACTAAAGTGATGACATTTAGAAAGGGCGAGCGTCTGGCTCATTTTTCTATTTTCCATAATGGGGACGTGGAGCTTGAAATAGTTAATAAATTCGTATATTTAGGCATTGTTTTTACAACTCGATGGAATCAGCCTGTTAGCATACCTATAAATGAACGAGTTTGTTTGACCTGTAATATTTTAGAAGACGAGTTTCACTTTGTATTAGAATGCTCTTTGTACAATGATCTACGTAAAAAGTTTATACCTATTTATTATTGGAAACGCCCTAGTATGTATAAATTTGTTGAACTGAATAATTGTGATAATAAGTGTACGATAAGGAATCTCGATTTATTTATTGATAAAGTTTTTACACTGAGGAACAATATATTGTACAGCTAGTTTTCATACATTTATTTTAAAGAAAAAAAAGCTTCATTGATGTTTCTATGATTTAATTGCTGTTATTTGATTTGATGTGTAAGTTGTATAGCCTCACTTGCCTTGCACCAGAATTAATTAAATGATTTATATCTTCAATGTTTGAATGTTCACATATATGCAAAATGAGTATTTTGAATATTGTTATATATTCAAAATAAGTATTTTACTTATTCATTGTATAATACGGATATATCTGGTTAGACCTACACGACACTGACCAAAATAAATATATGTCCATCGAATAATAATTATTACATAATAATGACCTTCTACTCTCTCTTTTTTAATTTCTCTCTCTCTCTTTCTCTCTCTCTCAAATAATTTCAATTATCTGTTGGTTATATTGTGATATACTATAAGAATGAATTATTTTTTTGTATGTTTGTGTACTGTCTGTCATGATGATGTGTATGCCACATGGGTCAATGACCTTCTGGTTTGAATGAAATAAACTTTGACAAACTTTAACTTTGTGTCCATAATGTTTATTATGGAAATAATAGACAGGTATGCAAATAACAAAATTCAGAGATAAAAATGACTCGATGCATGCAGAATCTTTTGGTAAATTGTTTGGCACTTATTAAAAAAACATATATATTTAGTATTGCGCGTTTTAGTATCAAAACATTCTTTCTGTATATTCATGTATCAGTTTATTATTTTCTTATATTTTTTTTTCAGAAGTTGTTGACTATTGTCATATGCTATTCACTAGGTGACCACTGTAGTACAATGCGGGTTATGAATTCTTTTGAGTTTTTTAATGTTCAAGAGAACTGCCTGGACTGGTATTGAATAAACCTGCAATATACAATACTATGCGCGTAACGTAGGTAGTAAACTCCACCTCCCGATAGTTAAACAACAACAACAGCAACAACAAAACCGACAAGTGGCATAAAATAACTCAAAACCAGGTTTTCGGTCTCCTGCAGCTTGACCATTTCCTGACTTAGAAATTAGTTATGGCTGATAAGGTAGAAAATTATTAGTACCAGGGAAAAAGAATTTGTAACCATTACCCAAATCTTGTCTTTTTGTATTAGTTATCATGTGATTTGGTTATGTTTAGAATATAAGCTTCGTATGTATTTATGTATATTCTTCAAGAAGATACCAATAAATTGACTTGACTATTTTGAGTTTACCGTCGCTTCGACAGTTTTCCAGTCATATAGCAACGTACAGCTAATTACAGGTGGAGGAAGACCCCGCATGCTCGGAGGCATCCGGGTATAACCACCGACCTACCGCAAACCATCTGGAAGGTCCTGCCAGTAGCATCAGAGCGACATAGATATAATACATGCTTATACAGCATTTATTTCGATAATAAGACATGAATGCTGGTTATAGTATTTATAGATTTTATCTTCCAGAATCTATACTGAACAGAACAGAATTTATTGGCATAAAATATCATATACATATTTATAGCCAAAACATTACTTCAAAAGACATGGATGCATGCGTATTTAATGACTAGACTAGACAAGACTATTTGAGTTTACCGTCGCTTCGACAGTATTTCAGTCATATAGCAACGTACAGCTAATTACAGGTGGAGGAAGACCCCGCATGCTCGGAGGCATCCGGGTATAACCACCGACCTACCGCAAACCATCTGGAAGGCTTCCACCAATAAATGGACAGATATTGATATAAATTTCTTGACATCTCCGTACTTTCGGTTAAATTGGTGCACGGGATGTCTCTCTGCACATTACTTTTGAAGCACAGGCAGGCTCTTTGCATTTAGCCAGCAAAAGCATAATGAGAGCGTACTTTGTGTTTATTATTGTTGTGAAGTTACATGTTAATGTCTATCGCCATTCATTTGTTCTAAAGCACACAGTTCTTTCTCTCTTATTTAAAAAGTTTGTATTGTCAGTTTTTTCGTGAAATGTGTCAGCAAGTTATTTTACATTCGATTAGTTTTTAACACCCTGTGCTTGCAATCAGTCTCGAAATATAAGTTTTTTTTTTGTTTTTTTTTAAAAAATAAAAGTTTTCCTTATTTTTCTTCTCCCGTGGATATTGTTGTTCATTCATAAAATGAAATTAAAAGGTCAGGCTTCTCGCGTTGCTATGGCGACTGAAGTGTGATATTAAAGTGAATATTTATTTTCTAAAAAGACATATGTGACATAGGCCTTCCAAACTTTTAAAATCCGCCAAATATATCAACGGCAACAGAACATTAGGGAATGGGTATGGCTTAAAGAAAGTATGTGGTCATCTGGAGACACCAGCCGGGAAGGTGCATATAGAAATTAAGTTATTTAACTGTATACACTTTGTGATATGAGCACAATGCTGTATGACAGAATATACAGGGCTGGAGCAGTTGTCTCCCTTGAGCTGTAACATTGGCAGATCTGTAACTTTAAACAGACTGGGCATTAATTGGACAGCTAAAATGCAGTAAAATAAGACTTAAGCTGCTAATATCATGATATTTGGCATAAATCTGCATTAAAAGTTTGAAAAAGTCAAAAAATCCTTTTGACTGGATTAATTTAGGCTTAAATCACTGTAAAATGGGATAACATTGAATAAAATGCTTACTTTTGTAACAGATTATGTGATAAAATATATTGCCATATTTATTTTTGACTTATTTCTGATGCAAGGCAAGTAATGAAAAATAGTTTACATAGTCTGCTTCTCATTAGACTTTTTCTAAAGGACTTCAGTCCCTGTCGGCCTGCGGCTTCTCAGAAGTTTGTTCAATGAGCTTGTATTGCCCGATTCGGCTTCATGCTGTAGTGCCAGTGGTTGAACCGGATCTTGGCCTACTAGGTCTGCCTCCTCTGGTGTTGGTCTGCAGTACTGCACACAAATATTAGCCCCTTTCTCAGAAAGGGGTTTATTACACACCTTTATTGGGAAAAAGTTGTGTCCCTTTTTGTAATATCCAGCAAATGCTTTCTAGATTCTTTTATTTTTTTCACATAAAAACACCTCTTTACAGTACAAAATTTACCTGTGCTGTGGGTAAAACAATGCTCTGGGGGAAACAGGGTCTATATTTCTTTGATTTATTGCTTTTTCCAGCCCCACCACCCTCCTATCTGACCTGGGGGTCAATTTCTGTCTCTCAGCCATACCCATTGTTTTATTAGTAATTTAGCTCTGGGTGTTGGTGTACAAAATCTTACAAGGCTTTAATTGCTGTGTATATGTAAAGCACAGATAGTATTTACAGTTAAAAAAAATAATAAAAAATAGTGTTAAAATTTAATGAAAATTTGTGTTTTACATGCATTTTTAGAAAATTTTGTTTGGGTGGAGCGGGGGGATCTGTGTTTTCAGGCTACATTTTCTATCTGGCTGCATATTTTTGTTTTCAGGTTTGAGTTAACAGTTTGCATGTTATCTGTGTGTTTTTTTAATAAAGGTAGAGGAAAAAATAAAGGAGTTATAAGCATTTGTCAGACTTAACATATATCTGCTATTTCATGTATTAAATGACCGTGAAAAGGGCGCACTGAGTCAAACTTTAAAATTCTGTTAAAAAAATCAAAGCCAAAAATAAAAAACAATCTCTTCATGGCGTTGTTCGAAAACATGTTTTGTTTTAAATATATTTGGGTTGTAGGGAAAAAAGTCTTTAAGTCTGTCTTTAGGTCAGATACTACTAAATAGGTCGGGGCTTCCCATTGGTCAAGCAAAAAAGTACAGATAATCCGTGGCTAATGTTTACATAATGGGGTTTTCTGGTTGGTTATTAATAAAATAAAAAATGTGAGTATTGTTTAATTTTCAAAATTAGAATATTCTCAACACTAAAAAAAACATAATTAATCTGCTTATCTGACATTGTGTGATTTTTGTGAGTACAAATTGAGAATGTGCTATTTTTTTACATTTGGAGGGAAATTTAGTCCAAATATGGGGGTTACCATGTTTAGCAGTCTGTAGCTCAAGATTTTGGTGATCATGCTTTACTTTGTTGGTGATTTTTAGAAAGCACTTGGATGGAACTTTCAAATCTTTTCAAATCCAGTACACTAGATGAATTTAATCTTTAATATTTTCGTTGACAAAATGCTTTAAGAAAGTTATAAAAAATAAATCACACATACATACTTTTAATAGATTTGTATCTGACTACGAAAACACTTACTTGTACAAATTACATACAAAGTACGATAATTAAAACAACAAGTAGGGGTAAGGACTATTTTCCTTTCTTCCCTTTCCGTAAACAATTAGAGGAACCATTGGATTGCAGAGAGCCTACCCGTGCTTCAAAAGGCGACGTGCAGATCGAGAGAGCTCTCGCGCACCAATAAAACCGAAAGTAGGAGAATATCAAGAGTTTTATATAAATATCTGTCAATTTATTGATATCTTCTTAAAAAATATACATAAAATTATTTTGATGGTATTTCACCTCAGTGTTGGAACTTGGAATTAATTTAGTTGGGTTTGAGTTTATATTTTTGTGTAACACTTTAATTCCCTGAATAATTCATCTAATGAATATTGTTACTTTTCAGATTGCAGACAAGGGTCTATACTTATGCTGTTGAATGTTGAAATTATTTTGTAATATTATTATAAATGTAATCTATGAATATCAACTCAAGATATATGGTGTCATTATTCAGTGTGTGTGTGTGTATGTGTGTGTTGAGTAAGGATGAATCATTTGAATAGCCTTATGTTCTCTTATAGACAGCAAGATCAATATATGTACCATTCCAAAAAATAATATCAAATTCAAACACTTCTTTAGTCTTGAAAGTAACTTTTAATGCGAAATGATTTTTTATGTATAAATTTATAAAATCTATAAATTGATCATAATTTTAGTTTAATCATATTAATTCAACATCAACTTGGAAACAAGTTCTTACAACTTATACAAACCCTTATCTACGGTTCCTTTTGCTGGACCAGTATTTTGTGCCTGCACTTGGGGAAGTGCATACATTAAAAGATATATATGAAAATGGTTATGATTGGCGTCATTAAAATGCTTTCTTAACTGCTGAGCAACTGGACCACAAACAGACCCTAATTATTTTAATGTAAAATACAGTTTTATTTTCTTCTGTAAAAACGCATTGATGGCCACATAGAAAATAAGAATTGAATAGAAAATAACCGTGTGTGTGTGCGTAAATCAATATTATGGCACATAGATAAATACTAATATAGAAAATGGCCTTCAAAGTCAATGTAAATTCACTTAAAACACCAACTTGAAACTCACAAATGATTCCCTCACTATATATTTCATTCATATGCATTTGCAGTTTTCTTGATGCTTCTCACTGCTACTTTCAATGACTGTATTGGACATCGTCAACATCATCATCATCATCATCATCTCTCTGTTTTAGTAATAAGATACATGTCTACTTGCATGTTTCCATGTTATTCACAGACTGCTGTGATATTTATTGTGTATTTAACTAAATAAACATTAATTACCATGACATTTGAAAGAAATAATGCTGAATTTAATCCCATATTAGTGTAATGCAGATATTAATCAAAATGTAGCATATTTTCCTACTTTCAATATACATTTACAGCCTATGTTTACTTACAATCATTATAAAACGGTTAATAAAGAAGGAAAATATCAATGTTAAAGCATTTAAATCAAAACAAGAGGGACAGGATGGCCCCGAAGTCGTACTGTAAACATAATGCATAATTACAACAGGAGCATCTTAATTTTCCTACGTATATCTATATAAAACCAAGTGACTCCCTTTTCGGACCAAATTTTGACTCCTAGGACCATGATATGAGAAAATTTTGTAAAGGTCCACATGACCATGTAACATCAAATATCTAAAGCCCAGGTCTTTTGGTTTCTGACAAGAAAATATTTCCTATGTAAAATCAAGTGACACAATGGGCGATGCCGATTTTGACCCCTTAGTCATGATTTGAATAAACTTGGTAGAGGTCTACTAGACGATGCTACACACCAAATATCTTGGTAAGTATGTGCATTGAACTCAAAAGGAAGCAAAGATAAACAACACTCTCTTTCATTCATACATGGTATTATTTTTTTCATTTTATTTAATTTAGTTTGATAACATGAAATTTATAATAATTTAAGCTCGACTAATCGAAGAATAAAGAGGGCTATTCAAATCGTCTACAAGACGATGCTACACACCAATATCTAAACTCTTGGGCTTGCAGTTTTGCAGAAGAAGATTTTCGAAGTTTGAGTTTTTCTGGTATATTTTAGCTCCTGTGATATATATTTTTTATCAACCAATCGAAATAATTTGAACAATTTTGAACGAGGGAATTATAACGATAAATCCTGTGAAGTTTGGTCAAATTCAGTGGCAGGAGGAGGTCTTTAAAGGAAATTGTTGACGACGGAAGCACGTACGGAAAGACGACGAACACAGGGCCACTCTAATAGTTCGTCATGAAGCTAAAGAGAAATCGCACATCTTCATAAACATATTTATATTCCTTCTGTTTGAGATGATGTTGATCTGACAACAAAACGATAGTCGGACAGTTAATGCACGTTTTGTCAATGTCGTTACTTTTCATGCGTATCAGAGTTATTTGTTTATACAGACTCAATCTGAAAATATATAAAACTGACAAGATTACGAGCTTGGTAAAGTCTCCGTAAGGTTGTTTATTATTGTCAACATGATTTTGTATATATTTATAAAGTGCAATTTCAAACAACAACTACGGAAATGCAAAGCAACGGATTTCTCTCCATTTATTATTTAATGACCCCTCTTAACTTTATCACCGTTTCACATTGGACCCTCTGTATATTGACAACGCTTTATTTAAACCACATATTACATTGACCCTGTTTCACATCTATCTAAACCGAGGTAGCTATGATAAACTGTGATAACCCCTAATATTCATATACAAGGCCAACACATTTGTTTTGCATTCAAAATAACAGTTTTATAATAAAAGTTCAAAGCACCGAATAGGATATTTGATGTAATGATGTCGCATTTATTTCAAATATTAATATTGAATAAAATTGAATAAATAAGGGTCTAAAAGATAAACGCAAAAAATATTTTAATGGACTTCTTACAATGAGCACATTATCTCACTTCTATCTCCCTCTTTCTCCCATTTCTACAGTTCGTAAGAATTACATAAGTATGTGCATTTAACTCAAAGGGAAGCGAAGATAAACATCACTTTCTTTCTCACATGTTTGGTATTGTTCATTTCATTTTATTTAATATAGTTTGATAATATGAAAATTATAATAATTTAAGCTCGACTAATCGAAAAATAAAGAGGGCTATTCAACTCCTCGAGCGTCTCTTTCTGAGTAGCCATCGAATTCTTTGGTACATTGTGTCAATATAATGAGAAAAATATAAGCTTTCTATGAATTTAAGATCTCAATAAGCAACTGAGCCATTTTTTTCAAGCACTACATGAATGATCGTTGGAATGCAAGTAAATATAGTCCGCTCGCATACACATTCCAAGGTTTCACGTAGTGCTTGAAAAACGGCCCAGCTTCTGATGGAGATCCTATATTCTGTGGAAAGCTTATATTTTTCTTATTAGATTGACACATGTTCCATAGTAATGGGTGAAGAAATAAAATATTAACGGGTAATTTTCTATCAATGTTAACAGTTTTGTAGTTTTGTCTTGGCTTTGATGCCTTTAGTGACATCACGGTCACGTGGTATTGCTACACCGATAGAACAGATTTGCAAGCAACCCTTTGAAAATGGTACATGTAGTTCCTGCATGGTAAACCCCTATAAGGAAATTCAAGGAATAGTTTTAGGACAACGTGACTTAGTGTTGTATCATGTCGCTTGTCTAGGCCAAAAAAAAGTTCCGTTACTGGTCTCCCGACCGACCCTCTTTTATAACGTCCGACCCTAAAGTTTTTTCTTTTTACCTTGCCACCTTTAAACAATCTTTCCTTTATTTTTTTTACTTTTCGGGTAATTCTCGGTGAACAACACGATTCTAATTGGATGACAGTATTCAAGATGGCACTGCCCTTGATATACGTTGTGTCCGTCCTATATTAATTTTCCATTGAAAAACTCCCACAAGGCAAACACTTGAATGTTTTTTGTGCTGTCTGACAGACATAGCAGTAGAAAAAATGGAATTTCTCAATTTATATATTTTTAGGTGGGGCCATCGGCGAGTTAGATGTTTCGTTGACTGCCACTTTCTCAAACTTAATATAAAAGATGTAAAGATCAACAAACATTTAATGGATTTTTAAAGACACATCTAAAACTAAATTCAATACTTAAGTTTATATATAACAATTGCACTCTGTTCTTTATTACATGTATATGGTTCCTGATTTGAAGTTATGCCTTTGCAAAAATAAATTATATTTGTTCAGTGCAAATATATAATACGAGGTTTTCACACATTTATTTTCTTTGATCATATAATAGAACTCATAAAGATGATAAAATCCATTTTGTCAGCAGAAAATTCAGTTTGACAAAAAGACAGATTGACGAAACACCCATAATTCATGCACTTCAATGTCATGAATTAAAATTGCATACCGTCAGACTTAGACTTAAGACAACACAAACAATTGGGGATGTATATGGCCACAAAACATATCTGTCTTAGATATTGACCTACACATATGATGCCAAAGACGTGTGAAGTTTCAAGAGAATACCTCTGTTGATTAATGAGATATGAAGTTGCATAACATTAAAACTTCAGCAAAAAAGTGTTATGTCGATGTTTAGTGGGTTGAATACCCAACTTTTCTCCAAATACCGGTAGTCTTCGAGCTAAAAGCTTCACAGTGTATACTTTTATAGATAAACTGCAATACCAAATCAAAAGCTATTTGGTGAAGCAAAGGATGTTTAGGAATTTCTTATATAACATTAAACAAGTAAACACTCAGTTGCCTTCCATTCTACAGTTTCTACAACATATATATCGAACAACACACACACACACACACACACACACACACACACATGTATCCCTACCTACCCTCTTTTATTGGCTGGAGACCAGAAACGGAACTATTTTTTGACCTACTTTGTGAACCAGCAAGGAAGCAGCAGTATAGGAATCTTATAAACAGTTTATAAACAGAAGTAACAAGAACTGTTACAGAGGTCACTAATACCCCGCATACTGCTTTGTCACAATATGGAAGTATGTTCTAAACGTAGAAAACAGACAGCAAGAAATAACAAAAGTCTATTTGAGCAACAATGGTCTTGGACTTTACCCATCAGAGCACAACAGCGTATCAAAGCTTTATTTTCGCACATGCTTTATAATTACGATATCACAAACCTTAAAGTAGGTTAATTCAGTTTTAAGGGACAAGCTTGTTTAGTATCAGTGACAATGGCCTATCAGACCCACACAGCTCACGAAGCTTTCTCTCTACACAATGAAAGCAAGTACCAGCTTCATTCTTGACAAGTTATTAAGAAAATTCCATTTTTGCAGACAGTAAGCATAACAAAAGTCTATTTTTACTAACAGTAACCTTGAACCATCTAACACGAAATGCACATCAAAGCTTTATCTTCACACAAGGTTTAAATGTCCTAAATTTGGTCAAGTTATGTAACTTATGACAAAAGTTATATTAGATATTATGTCTTATTTGGGACACCAATGACCTTCAGACTGAAAGTGCATCGAAGCTTTCTCTCTACACAAAGTATACAAGTACCAACTTTGATTATTATATCGCATTCCTGACAACAATAAGCAGAAACAAACGTCTTTTTAGTAACAGTGACCTTGACCAGTGTAACACAAATCGCATATCAAAGCTTTATCTTCACACAAAATGAAAATACATGTATATTTGTCCTTAAAGGGGAGATGTTCGTCGCAAAACACATCATCATATATGCTTATTTGTGGAAACATGATGTTACAAGTTAACTCTGTCCGCGATGTACCGATAAGTACCCCTTGATTTGATGCATCCTGGGAAAAAATTGCAGAGCGACCGCCTTCTTGTTTTAGTGACGATAATCTTACAAAATAACAAAAAAATATTTGCAAATACGTAAATTATCGGCTGACAAATCGATGAAGAGGGGGGTTCAGATAGATTAACTAGACATATGTGTGTTAGTATTTAACTTCGATGTGATAATCCAGCGCATTGTTTTAGAGAAAATCTTGTTCTTATCGGCTTATGTCGATACTGTTTAGCGAAGCGGTAAAAATCACTCACGAAATTCAGCCACTCTTCAAATAGCTAAGGATCTTGATTTATTCGATTGATAGACTAAAACCTTGCATTTTTCGATTCCTTATGAAGTTCTAAAGCTAATTTCAATATTCAATACACTTTTTTTTATTTCATTTAATTTTCTTTATTTTTTTTTTAAATTGTTTATTTCTTATGTTTTCTTACGAATCGAATGAAATGTCATATATTGTCTCGAAACAGACGTTAAAATACAAGATAATTCTCTTAAACATCGTTGAAATCGTTGAAGGAGAAATGTTTGTGTTAGTATATAACTTCGATTTGATAATCCTGCAGCTTGTTTTCAAGGAAATGTATTTTTATCGGCCTGTGTCGAGATTGTTAAATGAATCAATTTAAATCTATTTAAGAATTTATCCCTCTCTTCAAACAGCTAAGGATCTATTTTTATTGGATCTATATGCCAAAACATTGCATTTTTCGATACATGATAGACTTTTTAAGCTAATTTCAGTATTAAATACACTTCGTTTTTTTTGGTTTCACTTGATTTTCTTTAATTTTCTGACGCATGTGTTCCTCTTATATTTTCTAACGAATCGAATGAAATGTCACAACACAGTCTAAACACAGGACGATATGAATTTTATTCTCTCTTAAACGAGATACGGGAATTTCTAAACAAAACAAAATACTAAAACACACATATATCAGGCCGGATCTAGAAGATTTCCGCTTGTGAGCGGAGGGTGGAGGGGGGGGGTGAAATTTGAATGTGATATAAGTGTTAGGGGTCCGGGGGCTTCCTCGAATAAAAGTGTGACGGATATGCATTCTGAAGGGTATCAGCTATCTGGGGATAAAAGTGAAGTTTTTTTTTTTTTTTTGTTTTTTTATTTTGAATTTTGAAGGCCATGGATCTAATGCTTAGGTCCAACTGGATAATGGATAATGTGGAAATACACAAATTTTCTCCCGATGGCATCAGATGTTTGAGCCAAGAAGACGGAGCATTCCCGTGAGCTTTTGGTCCGTTGAAACGTTCACTGATGTTTCGGCTATGGTACAATGGCCAAGTATTATCGGGGATGGCTCCCGATGCTCGAGACATTTCTCCGATGATCGGGGAAGGTGCCCAGGAGATTCACCTAATTTGAAACATCATGATTGGTCCGTTGAAACGTTCACTGATGTTTCGGCTATGGTACAATGGCCTTGTATTATCGGGGATGGCTCCCTATGCGCGAGACATTTCTCCGATGATCTGTGAAGGTGCCCCGGAGATTCACCGAATTTGAAACATCATCGGGGGAATATCCCCGTAGATTGGGTGATGTATCGTTGTATCGAACCATCCTAGGTGCCTCGGGGAAGATTATGGATATTATGAGAATTTGGTGATGGAATTAAGAGACAAAATCAAGGGTAGACTTTTGGGGGTTTATGAGGATGCCCCCAGCAATGTCCCATGGTCTTTTTGGCCGTCTCAGTCTAAGGTTGACCAAAAAAGCAACACATTTTAGAGTGCGCTTTCCGAATTTTTGCGAATATTCTGAGATTCTATCACAAGATCTGGAATGTGTCACAGAAAGGTCGCCGAACCTTCGAGACATCATCGAATCCTAGGGGATTCATCGGAGGAAAAAATATTTCGCGGAAGCTCCGTGAATGTTTACCATGAGCTTCCGGGAGGCTATGCGTATGTTTCCCCGGCCTGATTTCCCCGATAAAACTTCGCGAACATATAGGAAGAATTTCGATGCAAGCAATGAAGTTATCCCGAGGGAGTAGATCCCCAAGGCAAAAAATATCAAGTGGAACTGAGCCTTGAGCGATATAATTTTATATTTTCCATTCGCAAAGCCATACTTTTGAATAACTACTGTGTAATAGTATTTGATTGCAGTTGTATTACAGAAAACAATGACGGTTGTAGGGTGGGGGGCAGACTGGGACACTGATATTACTGAAAGGGCATTTTACTCCGGTATTGGGGGATAGGGTGAAAGATATAGGTGTCTCGTGCATTTTCAACCACAAACTGACTTGTGTACACTATCAATTAGTGAATGCTTTGAAAAATAATTAGTTTTAGACTTAACAGTGTAAAAGACAGTTTTGTTTTAGTCTGAGAAAAAAACAACAACATTAAACATGTTTTGTCAAATATGTGGAAGGGATTACCGGGTATATTTTGTATTAGGTTCGAACTTGGTAATCTTGACTGTCTAATTGTCGATCTGGATGCAGCCTTCACACACAGACTTCCAAGACAAAAAAAATCAGGCGCACGTTTTAGGGTCGAACGGTTGCAGAAGGTTTGGGCCCCTTCTGCGTGTCGATTTTTGAACATTTTTTTCTCTAAATGTTGAATCAGTTAAAAACAAACAATAGTCAGTAATAAAAGATGTTGATATTTAATAAAAAAATCTTTAATATCCCTTTTATTTCGCACATAAATTGTGTTTTCAGTTCATTAGTATTTTGTATTCATCGACTTATCAGTAATGTACTTTGTTCAATAATTGATTACCTGGATTTGATTTGAATTAGTGATCATGCATAATCTATATATACATTGTCCCAAAATATGGATTGTCCTCAACTATGGCAGATTGAAATTTTCAAATTCTTTCATTTCTTTTTCATTTTTTTTATAAATTTAAAATACACCAGGGTGTCTATATTAAGAAAACGTGAATACACATACATGTTGATTATTATATTCGTAAATATTAAAATAACTGATGAAGTATCGGCCTACTGTTTGTATTTATTATTTTCAGGAAATTATTTAGAGAAGTTAGTTTCATAAAAAAAATCTGATTAAGTTTAATTTGCATGCCTACCGATAGGTATACATATACACTGCAGATTTATTTGCTACAGCAGAAAAAAATCATTACCTTTTTAACTTTTTCAAAAACGAAATCGGCAATCTTTGATATCTGAAAGTTCATCAACCTGCCAGCAGCTTATTAGCCCGCTTTTAATGCAAGATTTAAAACTTTATACATGTAGAGAAAAGTGAATTAAAAATTTCATTGAGTAGATTTAGTCAAAGTAGTATTTTTATTAATTCCTTTGGGCTCTAAGGAAATTGTGTAGATGCTAATTACCTTAGTTGTTATTTTTAACGGCTAATTTTATGCTTAACTACTTTATGCAATTTATTTAACTGCATTTGTCTAGAAGACTTTATAGTTGTAACTAGTACAAACTTTTGGTAATTGCCTACTTTTCCCAATTGTTAGATCGCTCGGCAGACGACATGTTAATTTCTCTCAATCAGTGAACGTGTCCGCAGTACCCTAAACACACGCCTATCACATACTCATGGACGACTTATCCGAATCGGATTACCTACACATTAACAGCAGGGGGGGGGGGGCATAAAACAATTGGAGTCTGGCTGGTCAGGTGGTTATGCGGGTGGTTCAGTATGGGGGCCCATGATGGGGATTTCCTCTAGACAACACTACTATGATGTGATCAAGGGATTTTATAGCCTAGAAAAATGTGTGACCAGGGCAGCTGCGGGGGCCAAGCCCCCCCCCCGCTGGATCCGGGCCTGATATATAGTTAATCGATCGAACAAAACCCACCTTTCACACTTTTGCCTTCTTATGCTTCACATATTTGCCGATAATTTTGACATTTTTTCCATTCTCGTAGAAATTTTGGCACATTCATAAACACATATATAGCCGATATATAACTGAAGTTTTAATAAATCCAGATCTCTTACAAATTGAGTAAAAAATGAAGCATATGTGGCTATTTCCGCCTTTCCGGAATCGATATTATTTAACACAAACAAAAACAATATGAGTTTGTCTCAGGCGGACTATCTAAACAATACTCTGTAATTTCAGGCACATTTATTGCGTCCTGTGTAACTCAGCTAAAATCAAAACGTCACAAGACAGAAAATCTGAATTCTTAATTAATAAAACCCGGCCATCTGAAAGCGTCACCTCTTTTTGTGATTGGCTATTGTCTTGAGATTTGACAATATGTCACACCCAAGGGCCGTAAATCATGCCCATCAAACGAGGCTCAATAAAAAATGGCGTCTTTTTAACGAGGAGGGAGAAAAAAATAGAAAAAAATCGTCTACATTGGATATAATATAGAAAATTGGTGGTAATTTCACTGCAGTTGATGGTTTTTCCACGAAAAAAAAATTAAGAGAAGTTTAAAACCGGAAAAGTACTCATTAAATGTTAAACGTTTTCAAAATTGCGATGTCAAGTAACAAAGCAAAATCAAAGGCGAAAAACAGCGGCGGGTAAAATCATAGATCGAGATCAGATCGCAACAAAACCGGGAGCAATCATGATCAACGAAATCAGAGTTTTATTCCACAATATACCAGTTTTCATCCCGGATTCTATCCATCGGTAAGCTGACATACCCCATCTCTCCCACCCACATTCCAAGGTTACACCCGCCATTTCATCTGAGTGACGTTTCTGTTTATGAACTTATACAAGAAATGGACACCAGACTTAAATCAATAGAACAAAATGTATCTCGAATCGCACCAATCGAGAAAGATATGGCTCAAGTTAAATCACAATTATGCAAAGTAAATCATAAAAGCAACTCAATGGCGGAAAAACTTACAGAAGTTGAGAAATCCTGTTTCCATAGTCCTATTAATATTCCGTCGCTTTGTGATATTTTTTAGTTGGGTCATAGCGACGTCATATCGAAAAGCCTCAGAAACACGTAGCAAGTTCCGATGAGGAATCAGAGCGGAATGTTTAAACCCTCATAAATATGTTTTTCCGTAACAACTCGGACTATCTACGGACAGAATTGAGAAATTTAATCAATATTCAATCGATATTGATCGTTAGCTTACTATGACAAAAGACAGTAATCGAGAGAAGATGATTTGTTTCTACTGTGTTATTCTTTTTAACTACCATAAGTGTGTACAGAGAATCTGCTGGCTTTGTAGTGAAAGCTGATTGGTCCATTTTTGAAAACATGGTTGGTACAGAAATGTAATTTTTTAGACGAAATGTTAAAGCGACATAGCCGTGCTAATGTTTAAAACTATAATTATTATTTAATTATTTTCGGTCTTTACCTAAGTATTAATAACCATTTACCATTATATTGTCCTGAACATACAGTACGCGCTCTCACTCTCTCTCTCTCTCTCTCTCTCTCTCTATGTAAATATCATATACCCCCTCTATTATTGTTATATATCTCTCTTTCCCTCTAATTATAATATTCTCTCTGTATTATTCAATCTCTCTCCTTAATTACCCACCTCTCCTCTCTGTCATTATTATATATCTTCTTTCTCTCTACCCCCCATTCTCTCTCTCTCTGTAATCATTCTCGTAATTATCATATGGTTATCCCCCCTCTCTGTAATCACCCCCTTTCTCTATCTATGTAATTAGCAATTATCCCCCTCCCCCTCTCCCTCTATGTATATTCTCTCTCTCTCTCTGTTTATATAATTAATTTTATTATCATAATGATTTTTTCCACCAAATTTATTAAAATATAAGTGCATGTACTGTTAGTAATGATATCACTGATGCGGTTTGAGAAAGCAAAACGAAAAAAAGAATTTAGAAGAGATATTTTATACATATTTATATAATTATATGCATGTGATTTAACATACCATATCATAATCTTATGAGTATTAGACAGCTTGATTTTCATGTTATGTACATATCCAATACCGATCGACATCCGTTCAGTTTTCAAATTATTTTAATACATGTATAATTTTAATTGGTGGCTATAGATAGACTATTCATTGTCTCTTAAAGTCTCTTTTTCGTGGCATTTTAAAGTTTTATTTAGACATAAATGTAGCAGTTTTTATTGTAATTGCAACATTCAAATGTTTTGTAATGATCTAAATCTTGTTTCCATGGTAACTCTGATCACCTTGTTTGTAACTTGAGCGAAACTTTAATCATGGCTCCAATGCTCTATTGATTTCTGTCATTTTATTTGAATACTTTTGCTCAACGTTTATTTTAATGATCAATCACAACTGCCTTTAAGTTATCAAATCGTTTTGACAGTTGCTTAATTTTCTTTGCAAATGCCTCTGGCTTCGAGGGGTTGATACTGAAGTCGAATTTGGGAAAGGCATTGTGTCGTCGGCCAGGAATTTTTTTTCCAACAGATCTTCTTTATGAAGTATTTGTATCAAACGTGATACAATTTCATCCCCGTTGACAGCCCTATACCGATGTCTGTATACTTCCTGCTGTACAACATTTACATCAAACACCGAATCAAGTGCTTCTCCAAGAGGTCCAATTATTTGGCTGCATCTCTGAATTGTTTGGTCGGTGAATTTGCCTTTTGCCGCATCCAGAAGGTCTTTAAACAGGCGGTTTAAGATCTCGTTCTTTAAATCCATTGGGAGATTACGACCGACCCCATCACTGTATAAATGACTTTTCGTCTTCGTCAGGCACAATAAGATGTCTTTTTGCGACCATTGCGCTAGGTATGGGAATAGCCGTTCCTGATGTTGATATAATTGTTCATATTGGTTGTCCCACATCTATTATTTCATATTGGCAAGAGGCTGGACGCTGTGCAAGAGATGGTAGGCAAAACCTGAGCTTGATTATTTACAATTTTACGGCTTCGCGTAAGAATTCGGACAAAGACATGGCGGATTTAGTTTGCGGATCTGGCAAATGCATCCTAGGCAAATTTTGGAAAAATTCTGTGTTTCTGAGAAGGAAACCTACAACAGCTCAAGTTGCAGTGGATGCAATAATTCCGTATGCAAATGCCAAGCATGTTCTTGTTGCTAAGTATGTGCACAAACTTGTCAGTGTTCAAACAAGTCAGGATTTGATTTGAAGGAGTTTTTGATGAGCAAAAGATGACTGGCATCTGTGTTAGTGTTTAGACGTCTAAGGCACTAATGATTGATGAGATGATCATGTTGACAATGTTTACTATTAAATATTAATTATGACAAGTGCGTTTTTCTTACAAACATTATTATTTATTTATTATATTATTATTATTCAATTACAGGAGACTTTTCTACCACCGCCTTCTACTAATGACTATATTATTATTAGATATATACGTAGTGGTTGAAGCCAATAAATGTGTAATCACTTCATTTATTATATCTTCAGATATGCTTGACTGTAATCCGCCAGTCGCCAACATTGTGGAGAAAATCAATATCCATGTCTTTGTTTTTATGCTTTATGGTATTGTTTTTGAAATATTTTTTTCGCCTATCCGCGCATTAGTTCGGACGTAGAGTGGCCGCTTTGCGACCGGAAGTTCTGGGGTTCGAATCTAGCCAGTTTGCTATCTTTTGGTGACCAAAAGACATAGATGCACCCTTGCCTGGAAATTAGCAAGATAGGGTTGCTATTTGAACTTTGAGTACTAAGTACGGGTTCTACCAAGAAACTTGATCTACACCGCTCACATTTCAAGAACAAATGGGCGTGTTCGGAAAATGAGCTAGTGTATCGCACCACGCTCCTTGTATCCAACCAGAGTATCTCCATGCTTATCATGTCTCATCAGCAAAAAAAAAAAAAAAAAATAATAATAATAATAAATAATAGATAAATAAAAGTACCCCACATGAGGGTATCTTTGATCGCATGGTCTAAATATGGCCATAGTTTTCAGTAAATCCATGGTTGCTAGCCATTACAAATAGACGACAAAATAAGAGGGCGATGCACATTAAATAGCGTTATATTAACATCATATCCATTTGTCTTTGTGATTGTAATGGCCTATAATAAAGCCCTCATGTTCAAATTAATCATTTATAATTTCAAACGATACTCGATAATATAGAGTTCATCAGGATGATTAGTGACGGTAATAATTTTCATCTGCTTTTCGGAATGTAAATTCGTCTAATTTATTCTCCCTGAATGTGGCCGGTTCAAAGGTGGCAGTGTTGTTTACATTTTGTGTAGAGTGGATAAATTAAGGTATGACAGGACATTTGTTGTCTAAACGTGACAAATTTGAATTAGCAGCATTGAATTTAAACAAGTTGTGCAAATATTAACTGAAATAGTGCATATTATGCATTTTCAATTTTGCTACGTGTTTTTGAGGCTTTTCGATATGACGTCGCTTTGACCCAACTAAAAAAATAACACAAAGCGACGAAATATTAATAGGTCTACCTGTTTCCATATCAGTGCAGTTAACGATGATTTATACCGGTCCAAATCATCCATGCAAAGGGAAATATCCAAGACGCAACGGCGTTTCTAAATACACAAATATCTCCCCAAGGAAGTCGAGGAAAGAAGAAAAAACTTTACCCTGTTATGAGACTGTACCTAGATCGTGGAGAAAAGGCTTCTTTGGTAAATGACAAACTATACGTTAACAACTGTTTATATGATCCCGGTTATAACTCTTTTGTTAGTAGCAAGAACGCATCCCTGGTTACAACGTTAATGACAGTTAACACCACGCGGAGCGGTACTAATAATCAATTACCCCTACCCTCATCACGTCGCCAAACTCAGACCCCGAAAGGAAACCCTGGATTTACAAAGTCACCCACGCAACCAAGATCAAACCCAGGATCGTCATGGAACACTACTCACAGTCGATTTGAGACACCAATCGATTCAGTTCACTTGTCGACAGTGACAGGAAGCGAAAGGACCGCTCTCCACTGGACGAGACGCAATGTCAGAGTAAGAGACAAGATAATTCTGAGTCCCCATTATTCTCAGTTAATGAAAACCAAAGTGATAAAAACTCTGTCACAGCAAACGCCATGGATATCACCGATTACCTATCACAAAAGTGACGGAATCAGCAGAACTGACTCCGACCCCCAGGGCGCGCCTTCCTCGCATTGTGAGTCAACAGACGTCGACACAACTAGATAGGCCAGACAGGGAGAGCCACTGGAAACAGTTGGTATCACGTTATCCCGTGCACTACATGACAATTGTCCCCATGTCAAATTATCTGATTTAGGTCTAGATGACAGCACATTTGATATTGATTGGAGTTAAATGTTGGTGAAAATTTTAACGAAATTGTAAGGGATCCAAATTGCAAGTGTTTTCTAATTGATGTTAAGAATGTTTAGAATGTGGGTTAGTTAAATTGTCATTTATTTTATTTGAAACCCAGACTTTAAGCAATTGTATATCCTCAAATAATCTTTCTTCTGTTCTGTTCTGTTTTACATCAACTCAAGCATAAGTATCATATTGTAATTACTGGGACAACTTAAACCCGGGTTTCCCCTGTGTATTTTCACGCCATAGGGCAGAGTGTGGATAATAAAAGATCATTTAGGAATTTAACCTGCGATACCGTTTATGACCGGGGTCACTCACAGTATGTAAATCATGGTCGAGAGTGTTATAATCATTTAAATTCTCTGTGTTGTACATGTAACTGTATTGATGGTTATTGTTCTAGACCAACTTATACTAGTTCTTTGTGTAAGCCTGCCAATCAAAATGAATTAATTTTGGAATTAATAATGACGGTATATTAAATAAAGAAGCTCACAGTGATAATGTTAGTAATAAATTTATTAACTATGATGATGGTAGACATAATGACTATGACAAAAGTGGTAACTCTATTGTAGAAAAACACAAATTTATGTGGTTTAAAAAGTAAAGTAAATTGTCCAGATTTTTTTTCAAATGATTAGTAAATTTTCGATAATCGGATTCCAAGAAACTAAGCTTGATGACACAGATTATGTAGATATAAAAAAGTACAAGTTATTTTTAAACACAGAAAGAAAATGTTTCGAAGAAAGTCAGGTGGTATTGCACTTACTGTTAAAAACAACAATCTAAATACATATCCGTAATTGATAGAGAGAGTAACCTAGTATTATGATTTTGTATATCGAAGTTTCTGGAGAAAACAGATTCAGATATTTTATGTGGGATAATATATATTCCACCTGAAAACTCTGATTATGCTAACGAGGATCCATTTTTAAATTTAAAAACTGAATTAAATAATCTCTATAAAAATATAAAGATATTGTCTACTAGGGGATTTTAATTCACAATTAATTATCACAATTGATAAATCATATTTTGAAAAACACAATATACCTGATTTTTTTAGGAATATGAACACGAACTCAACATGTTCGAATTATCTCAGAATGTAAGTCTAAATAGGTCTAGCTCTGACAAGACGGCGAATAACTACGGTTACCGTTTTATTGACTTTTTACAATACAATAACTTGTATATTCTTAACGGTCGTACAAAGGGAGACAACAATGGGTCGTTAACTTGTAAAGGTGCTAGTGTTGTAGATTATTTTGTCTGCAGTGCTAATTTTTTCCAACACATTAACAGTCAACACGTGCTTGAATATTGCTCGCTGTACTCAGGCGCACACAATCCTGTAAGTCTAGAAATAAATTTTAACCATATTTGTCAAGAAATGAAAATCCAAGATAACCCAAAGTTAAAATTATAGGATAGTAAAAAATCAGAGGAATTCTTAAATAACCTGGACCATATGAAAATACAGGACATAGACACAATTAAACGAAATAATCCGCACTGGAACACCTTCGCAAAGTTACATTGACTCCATTGTCACTATTATTTCAGACACCTTTATTAAAACATCTGAGGTTACTTTTGGATAAAAAGAATATGACTACACAACAAAATAACAAATTTCCAGAATGGTTTGGCTATCAGTGTAAAGAGCTAAATATGCTTATAAAATAAATAGAAATGATATTGATAAAAATTTATTAAAAGAAAATGTAAAATATATAAACATGCGTTAAAGAAATTTAATAAAAAAGATAAAGAGAAACACGTTAAAATATAAATGAAGTCGGTGCTAATTCACAAGACTTAAGCGATTTCTTTAAAAATGTAAATTATAATGAAGATATGTTTAATGATAACAATAGTAATTTAAATAATGATAATGAGGACGAATATAACGAAACTATCAATGTGCCGATAACATCAAACGAAATTGAAAAGGCGATTTAAGGCTTAAAAATCATAAGGACGATGTGTTTATTTTACAACATCTTATTGCTAATCTAAACCACAATAAAAAGAAATTATACTGTGCATTTATTGATTTAAAACAAGCATTTGATACGGTATGGAGACAAGATCTGTGGGTCAAAATTCAAAACTGTAATATATACGTTAAATTTTTAAAGATTATCAAAAATATGTATAATAATATAAAATCTTGTGTATTTTCTAATAGAGAATTAAAATACTCTGATTTTTCCATTCAAATATCGGAGTTAGGCAGGGTGAAAATCTCTCACCGATATTATTTTCTCTATTTTTAAATGATTTGCATAACTATTTTGACAGTAAATCTACAATAAATGGTGTTTCTGTATCCACACAAGATTATAATGTTTTAACTCGTTATTTAAAACTTTTCGTTCTACTCTATGCAGAAGATACAGCTATTTTTGCCGAATCCGCGGAAGATCTACAGAACTCGTTAAATGCCTATTATGAATATTGCCTGAAATGGAAATTAACTATAAATGTAAATAAATAAAAATAGTTGTGTTTTTTAAAGGAAGGTTCCATAATCATCAATTCCACTTAAACGGCCAGATCCTAGAAACTGTAAGGGAATACAAATATTTGGGAGTTAAATTCAGTCGGCCAGGTTCTTTCAGTAGAAATAAATCTCATATCGTCCAACAAGCAACCCGTGCAACCTTTAGTCTCTTAAGAAACGCAAATAGGCTTAAATTGCCTAATGATATGCAAACAGATTTATTTAACAAGTCAATAAAACCAATATTATTATATGGGAGTGAACTCTGGGGATATGGTAATTTGGAAATTTTTGAAAAAGTACAGTTGAAATTTAAAAAAAAACATTCTTAAATTGAAATCATCCACTCCAAACTTTATGATCTATGGTGAGAAAGGAGTTCTGCCAATATCTGTAGGAATTGAGGAGAGAATAATTTCTTATTGGTCGAGGATATGCTCTTTCTATAACGATACTTATAATGATAAACTAACTTTTATATTACATAATATAATTTATCACAATGTTCAAATTTTACCAGAAAATGTCATAAAAGGAAAATACCCTTGGTTTTTTACAGTTAAATCGATTTTAAGGAAGTGTGGTTTAAACAACATTTGGGAAAACCCTAATAATAACATAAATCATAAATGGCTAAGGGCAGCTGTAAGGCAAAAATCTAAAGATATATTTTTAACAGAATGGTACTTCGTGGTAGAAAACTCTAGTAGTAGTATATTTTACATAATATTGAAAACAAATTTCAAATACGAAAATTATCTACACTCTTTACCAATTTCATTATCGTTTTATATGATAAAATTCAGAACTAGGAACCACAGATTTCCAATAGAGACGGGTAGATGGAATAGATTACAAATAAATGAAAGAGTATGTTTAACATGCAATCGTATAGGAGATGAATTTCATTATCTATTTGAATGTCCAACATTTGCTTTCGAAAGAAATATATATATATAAAACCATATTATAGTAGAAACCCGAGCGTGTATAAATTAGAAAAAATAATGAATACAAAAAACAATAAAGAGTTTATAAATTTATGCATGATGGCTAAAGCAATAATATGTCTAAGACAAAATGATTAAAAATGATTATCATAAAAAGTATATAACCTTTATCTCTTATGTCAAGTTTGAAATGTACAAACATGTATTATTTGCAAATCATATATTCTTTTTACTACCATATTATTTTTATTCTCTCCTCCTATATTATAGATGAAGATTAATATCTCCAGATGTGTGTAATATGTGTGTATGGTCTTCAATGATGACTAAATGAAATTTCTTTTTGTGTACATTTATTAGTAAAAATATTTAACTTACGATATGGGAAGATTTAGTTTATACCCGAATTTGAAATAGATATATACCATGTGAAAACTAATTAACCATTAAATGTAGGTTTCATTAATGTTTATCTATGTAAAGAGATAATATCCACTCTTTTTTGAAGTCTGTTGTATATGGTATGTAGGTATGTGTGTTTATGTGTGTTTAAGATTATCGTATATGTGTGTATGTCAATTTATGCAACAGTGACTCTCCCACAATTTCAGTTTTTTTCTCATGACTTAAAAAGTTAAGATAAAAGTGGATTAAGACACAAATAGACTTATACAATATGCAATATCTGATTTATTATCAACTAAATGAGCCTGTTATAAGTATTACTCAATTGTACCTCAATATTTTCATGTTATACATGAATTTGAGAGAAATAAAATGTTTTTGACTTGACTTGACTAATTAATAAAACCTGGCCATCTGTAAGCGTCACCCTTTTTTGTGATTGGCTATTGTCTTGAGATATGACAATATTCACATCCATGGCCATAAATCATACGCATCAAATTGCACATCCAATTAGGCACCTCCGCATACACACGGATCCATTAACACGGGTAACCCTTTTAATACCCCCTGATTGATCCCAAACAGGAAATTACATAATCATACCAAACAATAAACTTTATTATTATCAGTAAATATGTTAAGGATTTTACCCTTTAAGATGTTCGCTGTGGAAATAAACGTAGATACATGATTTTAACGGAAAATAAGAGGGATTAGAATATGAAGGTAAGTGAAAAATATGAGAAACGTTATTAAACGTTTAATAACGTTACTCATATTTTTTTAAATAACCTGTAACTTTATGTCAATAAAATTAATTATTGTTTTGAGAAAACATCCTGATACGACTTTTTCATTATGATTCCTTCCCTTAAAATTAGTACATTTAACGACCAGATTTATTAAGTCTAAAGAATTAGTAACCGATGTCACGAAGCCATAATATATCTAGGTATTCACATTTCTCCCGATAAATAAACTATATCAACAGATATCGCCGAAGTTATTGAGAGAGCAAAAATCGACGATTACTGAAACAACCGATAACATAGCCGTGCGCGCAAGGAAGTCTTGGTATACATATGATAATGTTCTATTTTTAGTACTGCTTATCATCCCTCTACGTATTCACATCTCTTGGGTTAACTTACTATAATGAGCGTCCCTGTTTCCCATAAAGTATCCTAAGAGAGAGAGAGAGAGAGAGAGAGAGAGAGAGAGCAGTTTCTCAATTATAAATAAAATATCAAAACATCTGAAAAGTTTTAGAAAACTCATGAAGTACATCATGATACTTCCATATTTGGGTCTATAATCCAGTGATATGGAACGCCACAGCTGTCTTATGTTCGGTATTGATGTTTAGATGGGTCCATATAGCATTTTGAGGGATCATGTTATCATCATGTGGGGTTGTTATGTTATCTTGTTGGGTTGTATCATCATGTGAGGTTGTAATGTCATCTTGTTGGGTTGTTGTATCATCATGTGAGGTTGTAATGTCATCTTGTTGGGTTGTTATATCATCATGTGGAGTTGTAATATCATCATGTAAGGTTGTAATATTATCATATGGAGTTGTAATGTCATTGTGTGAGGATATAAAGACATCATGTGTGGTTGTTAAGTCATTATATGAGACTGTAATATCATCATGTGGGGTTGATTTGCCATTTTGGGTGGTGCAGTTGTCCTTCTGTGATGTCCACTTGACTTAATGTGTGGTGCAGTTGTCCTTCTGTGATGTCCACTTGACTTAATGTGCGGTGCAGTTGTCATTCTGTTATGTCCACTTGACATGCTGTGTGATGCATTTTCCCTCTATGATGTTCACTTGACTTGCTGTGCGGTGCAGTTGTCCTTCATTGATATCCATTTGGCTTACTGTGCGGTGAAGTTGTCCTTCTGTTACCTCCACTTGACATTGTGATCGGTTGATTAGTATTTCATCCTGTTCATTATTATGCCGACATGTACGGGTAGTATGCTGTGATGTTGTTCTCCCCTTTGTGGTTCATTCGGCACATTTACTGTTCGGATGAAGTCCGAAATGTTGCGAATTGACGATACCGAGTTGGTTTACCGTTATTTCCTTATTTCATTGTTTTCCTGTTTTCATTTATTTAACGTTGTATGTTAAAGGACAACCCAAATTTTAAGATCCCTCGTGTTAGACAATATACAAGTATATTTGCCAACTTTTGAAGTTGCAAAAAGTCACATTCTAGTAGTATTTTTCAGGGGCGTAGCTTGGATGGTACGTTTTCCTACCGCGGAGGATCTGTCGGGGGACTTTGGATATTTGCATGGCCGTGTGAACAATCTAATTGGTTTTGAGGCTTTCTTTTAAATGGGAATATACCCATTTTATGTAGATTTTCAAGCAATTATTAAAAACTCATTAGTAGCCTTTACACTCATGACTCTCACTCATAACGCTCTGAGAACAAACGTGCATCTAGATCAGTTGTATGTGAGCACCTAATATCATAAATTTGTAATAATTATTGTTACGTGTGTGTATTTGAATTACACGTGAGTCTGACATTAGAGTTTTTATTTAATACTTTCTGTTGAAATACTGTGTTTTATCAGTGAGATAAAATCTGCATCTCACGTGGGGCCTCAGTTCGCTGACTTTAACACTCACTCAGCCCCTCACCGCGTGGGTTCGAATCTCGGATTTTCATTCGGATTTTCATGTGAGGAAGCCTTCCAGCTGGCTTGCGGTAGGTCGGTGGTTCTATCCGGATATTTCCGTGCATTCGGGGTCTTCCTCGACCTGTAATTAGCTTGACGTTGCTTTATGACTGAAGTACTGTCGAGGCGACAGCAAAAATCAAATAGTCAAGTCATATCTATATCTCACAATGTGGGTGATATAGATCTGCCGGGACTACCTATTTACATATAAAGGGTATGTACATGGATATGTAGCAGCAGTAAACATAAAATAAAAACAAAATTTGTTTTGAGTGAATATGGAATACATCTCATCTCGATGTGATACATGTACAATCTTAACATTTTCGCGTGTGCTACGAACTCTTGAATATATTAAATAGAATCACTTCTCAATGAGATATTTTCCATTTTCACTCAAAACACACACATTTCCTCTATGTATTAATCAAACAGTGAAACCTGTTGACGTACTCCCTATAATATAAATTTAATAACAGAAAACACATAATGAACGCCCTTAAGCATCGTCATATCGATGCATAAATATTACATAAGGAGAACATATAGTTTCGTGCATTAGTGCATTTGCATTAGAAAAAACGTAAGTCTGAAAGGCAATATACAAGTTTCAAGCAAAATTATTAACTTGTTTTAGGTCTGTCGTTTATAAAATATGTACCCTTAAACACCCAGAGGAGAAAAGTAAATTTATGTATTTTGCCTCATTAAAATCAAATTTCCGCAAAGCAGACTTTTTATTACCTAAGATGTGTCTTTTAAGAGATTAACTTAAGAGATAACTGTCATAATAATGGTAATAATTTACTTATGTATGAGTATTGCGTGCGTGTGAATTACGTCTGCAGTAAATGTCATTTCATTTTTGAGATCATATAGATTGTGGTTTTGTCAGTTTACTGAACTGGAAGACCAATTTTCAGTATTTTCAATAATTTAGAGATTTTAAAACAAAAATACATTTTCCAACTCACTCGTTCTTGAAAACTATATAATTTTACGTTACATATAAACATAATATTGTTTATAATAATTCGAAAGTTCACTTTGATACCATAGCACAGATTCTTTCTAATTGTTTGACCACTATTTCGCCTTTCCGGGCAGTTTTTATTTTTAGTCTTTGAAAAAAAAAATGTGTAGGCATGTGCCTAATGTACCTATAGAAAGCTACGCCAGTGTTTTTATGCAAATTCTCAATAAAAATGCAGTTTATGTTAAAAAAGCAAATATAACTATGTTTTGCCTTTTAGAATTTTCTTACATCAGTGGATTTCATCTGAAAAGATAAAGAAAATATCTCCTGATAAAATACATTGCATTTTACAACATGACAAAACTTTAATTAGTAAAAAGTATTGCAAGTGAATGGAAATAAAAGAAACCTATCTGTAATGTTCAATTGTCTAAGCGAAATGTTTATATTTTATCATGCATTTTTTACTTAATTCTCAATAAAAAGTTTTAGTTACAAGAAAAGGCGTTTAAAAAGGGTGTTTTATTGATCAATATAATAATATCAACAAATTTTATCCTAAGTTTTTGAAAGTTGTTGAATACAGTTTATCCTATCACCAGACTTACATTGTGGTATAAACTGCCAATCGAACTTTAACACTCACTCAGCCATCACCGCGTGGTTTCGTATCCCGGCAGGGTCATTAGGATTTTCATGTGAGGAAGCCTTCCAGCTGGCTTGCGGTAGGTCGGTGGTACTACCCGAATGCCTCCGTGCATTCCGGGTCTTCCCCCTCCTGTAATTAGCTTGATGTCGCTATATGACTGAAATACTGTCGAAGCGACGGTAAACTCAAATAGTCAAGTCAAGTCAAGCCTTAGTCAGAAATAATAGGATAAATAGAATACTTGGTAAGTGTTGAAGAAGATAAGTTTATCCTGCTCGGTTTAGAAAATAAAAAACGCTCGCCAAGGATCGCGGTTTATTTTTAATCTTTTCGGATGAAATTCACTGATGTAAAAAAGATATCTTAAAATGTAAAAATAAAATGCAAACATAACATGTTTGCATTTTTTTGAAACTAAAACTGCATTTTTTTTGAGAATTTGCAAAAAAAAAATAAAAATAAAAAAATAAAAAACTAGAATGTGATTCTTTGCAACTTCAAAAGTTGGTAAATATACTTGTTTGTATATTGTCTAACACAAAGGAATCTTAAAATTTGGGTGTGTTCCTTAACATCCAACATAAAAGAAATAAAAATAAGGAAATGTCCAACTCAGTGTCGTCAATGCGCAACATTTCGGACTTCATCGGAACATTACATGTGCCGAATGAACCACAAAGGAGAGAACAACATCACAGCATACTACCTGTACATGACAGCATATTAATGAACAGGATGTAATTCTAATCAACCGATCACAATGTCAAGTGGACATAACAGAAGGACAACGGCACCACACAGCAAGTCAAGTGGACATCACGGAAGAAAAACTGCAACACACAGCAAGCCAAGTGCACGTTACAGAATGACAACTGCACCACACAGCAAGTCAATTGAACATCACAGAAGGACAACTGCACCACACAGCAAATCAGTTGAACATCACAGAAGGAAAACTACACCACACAGCAATTCAAGTTGATGTAACAGAATGACAACTGTATCACATAGCAAGTCAAGTGGACATTACAGAAGGACAACGGCACCACACAGCAAGCCCAGTGGACATCACAGATGTAATACTGCACCACACAGCAATCCAAGTGGATGTAACAGAATGACAACTGCATCACACAGCAAGTCAAGTGGACATCACAGAAGGACAACTGCACCACACAGCAAGTCAAGTGGACATCACAGAAGGAAAACTGCACCACACAGCAATTCAAGTGGATGTAACAGAATGACAACTGCATCACACAACAAGTCAGGTGAACATCACAGAAGGACAACTGCACCACACAGCAAGTGAATTGAACATCACAGAAGGAAAATTGCACCACACAGCAATTCAAGTGGCTGTAACAGAATGACAACTGCATCACATAGCAAGTCAAGTGGACATCACAGAAGGACAACTACACCACACATTAAGTCAAGTGGACATCACAGAAGGACAACTGCACCACCCAAAATGGCAAATCAATCCTACATGATGATATTACAGCCCCATATAATGACTTAACAATCACGCATAATGTCTTTATAACCTCACAAAATGACATTACAACTCCATATGATAATATTACAACCTTACATGATGATACAACAACCCCACATGATGATTTAACAACCCAACAAGATGACATTACAGCCTCACATGAAAATATAACAACCCAACAAGATGACATAACAACCCCACATGAGAATAACACGATCCCTCAAAATGCTATATGGACCCATCTGAACATCAATACCGAACATAAGACAGCTGTGGCGTTCCATACAGTGAATTTATTTTTGTCGTTTTAAAAGAGGCCTTATATCGCCCAAATTATATCATATTAGCCCGTAATCACTAATTCGAAAAGCCAACGGAAGTAAACTTATTGATAACTTGCTAATGTGTCACCCTGGCAAGAGTGAAAATATTTTTTTTCTTCATATTCTCGGTTACTCTTTCCCTCACATCCACAAAAAGAACATAATTGGGAAGGAACATCTATAGTCGTTCCTCGCTACTTGCCGGATATAAAATTAACACCTGATGATGTTTGCCAGCTCAGTATCACGTGTGTTACGATGAGATGGGATCCAGTCTAAAGTCACTTGATAACAAAGTCTGACATTTATCCGCCATTTTATCGCCCATTTTAGTTTTTTGATTACACGCTGGTTTTCTGTTAAGTTTTACAGCGAATCAGAGGCGAATATTGGGTATTCGTCTAGAAGGTGCGCGTAGGTTTAAATTACGGCTTCTTGTTGTCCCGATAAAGAAAACACGATGCCATCCTAAATTGAACTTAGCCATAAAACAGCCCTTGAATTTCTTGCTTTACCATGATATCAAGAAAAAATGAACTTAAGAAAGTTTTGACTTAGAGAAATGTGCAACCATAGTAAACCAATACAGTTTGTTCTCTTCGTACTCTAATGTTACCGGTATACCTTCCATATGAAAATGCTAAAGAAAAAAAACTTCACTTGATAATTTATAGTTTAGAAATGCCCTGGAAGGAACATTTGGTAGGCTAAAACTTGTACAACGTAAATATTGTTCGTGGTTATGAAACGCATCTACATGCCAAATACCAATGCATTGGGCATGTAAGATTTGGAGAGGATTTTTAAGACATGTTTACTATATATGTGAAAAGTATATATAAACTAAGAAACCCAGGGGGCATATATACCTTTGTAGAGGACAACAGGGTGATGCTACATGCCAAATATCTAAGCTTTGGGCATTGTAGTTTCACACAAGAAGACTTGAATGTGTTTTCCTATATATTAAAGTCTATAAAAACATTGTGACCCCGAGGGCGGGGCCAATTTTGTTTGTTTATATGATTAAACGTCCATCTGATAGTATTTCAGTCACTTGGAAACGATGTCTACTTGAGACAGATATATTGCTGTCCCATTGCAGTATCACGCCGAAGACATGTGGCATGATACCACACTCACCGGGCCAACCAGTCTTGGAACTATTTTTATATGCTGAGTGCCAAGTAATAAGGTATACCAGTATATTTTTTACGAGGGCCATTTTCGAGCCAATGGGCATGATTTATATAACATCAGGGTGATGCCACATGCCATATACCTATGCTCTGGGCATTGCTGTTTCATTACATGTAAAAAAGTCTATATAAACTAAGTGACTGGTTATCAAACTTGACCTAGATCATATGGCCTTAACATTTTTTATGAACTTTGGTGAAGAACCGATGACAACTGTTAGTTATTCTGCAGAAACCAGAAAAAATATTATGAGTCAAGGGCCACAACTCTAAAGTGCTTGTACTGATATGACTGGTTATCGACTTTAAATAAACATAAAAATTAACATCACTTTGAAATTAGACAGTAACAAAATTTGCAACTTTATCTTTGAGTTGTAAAAAGGATAGAAATGTATCCCTGAAATGTTGTCCGACGCAGAAATGTGTGCTTCAGTAGAGCATAATACACAGTAGAAAATAAGTAACCCTGTGCAAAATGGTACAGGTAGTTTCCCTGCTGGGCAATAAGGAAGTTCAAGGACTGATTCCCCGTAGTTAGGACAATGTGACTTAGTTTTGTATGATGCCACTTGTCTGCGCTGTGAAAAAGCAAGGAAGCAGCAGTACATGAATCATAAATAGTTCATAAACAGAAGTACTCAAAGAAAAGCAGGCCAGGTTTCAAGTCACATTACCTTATTATTACACATACAGCTTTTTATTTATTTTATATATTTTCTGAACATCATCTTTGTTGTTTTTAGTGACTTCAACCGTCGCCATATGTCGTTCACGATTCCATCGTAGCCATTACCATGTTCCGACACCGTCCCTGGTGTGACATATTCTCCGTTCAGGTTGAGAATAGTACAGTATGTATATCCGAACCACCAAGCACCGTGCCTGACCGAAGCGCAGGGCATTAAGTTACTATTGTATTTTTCATTATCAAACGTGCTGAACCTTGAACCGTTGTTTATCCACATCGATCCTTTGGCAGGGTAGAATGGATCCTGATCTGCAGTGATCATCATCATAATTAAATGTGGAATATTACTATAAATATACTGTAAATGAACATTCAGGCTGCTCACAAAATGATCAGAGAGAAAGAGAAGAATTTCTCTTTTATTTAATGAATATGTAATACATGATACCTATTAACATATCACGATGCTTCAATCTTTCGGTCTAGAATCAAGCCAACTGTTTGTTTGAAACACTTGCGACGAAACATCGCCTTATATCGCCTTAACATATAATAGCCCGTAAGCATATATTTGGCATAACATAACACAATGTAAATGTTGTTCGTAGTTACGTCACAATGAGATACCTACTGTCAGTGGCCTCCTTTAGATCCCCCAGAGATAGCGTGTATAGTTCACCGGCAGCAATCTGGAAGTTGTCGTATTTCACATGACCAACAATGTCGTCTGCATCCACCATCTCTATATACAGCTCAGACTCCTTGCCAAGTAACATGTTGTACAGCGTTTCCAGTCCTGAAATATTTAGTATTAGTTTCAAATATTAATTTATAAAATTAAGTTAATCAATTTACAGCTATTCAGTTTTGTTTGATTATTTAGCGGAATTTGTCTACATTTGACAAACTCTGTAGGGGGTTTTCACTGCCAAATTGTCACCAGTCGGAAAGCAGGCAGGGGAAATAATAATGTCATGGTTAAGAGGTATCATCAGTGAAGTGGCATGGAGCCAATTATAGGTTCCTTATTGCAGTATCGTCCACTTAATACACGAGTGATAACTAAGGAAAATATTTTGTCGCATTCCTGAATGAGCCAAGAAAAGGGATTTTCTATTAAAGAGAGAAAAGTTTTGATAAAAGAGGAAATTCACAACTCTAGCTGGTCTCATAAAAGTGGTATTTGGCAAACCACAAACACAAGAAGTATCTTGTAAAAAAATAAATAAACACAATGCTAATTTTGATGAAAACAAGTATCATAAACAATAAAATCTCTTTGATATTATGTATCAACATTGTTATTTCAAAAATTTATTAATTCATATATGTATAGCTATTTAATCATTATTCAAAATGTAATCTTTCTAAATATAGCACAATTTAAACTGGTAAGTAAATGTGAAAGAAAAAACTGGAAAACAACAACAACGACAAATACATGGCACAAACAAACATTATAGGTAGGGCATTCAGGATTTGGATGGTCAATCTCGCTAACGACACTAAATTAGGAAGATGGACAAAGTTATGTGCACAAAAATAAATAAAAAGAGAGAGAATGAGGATATGAATAAAAAGAGAGGAGAAGGAAAGACATAAAAGAAAGTTGTATAGCTTTGACAGAACATAGGAGCAGCATAGACATATTCTTTTAAATAAAACATTATACATTGTAATTGCAGGTTTTGAAATATAATAAGTAAAGCTTGGCATAATATTAATAATGTATGAGTTCATTTCATCATCACGTGTCAGATATAATATTCATAGTGATGTTTTATTTCAAATAATGGTATTCTTTGCCTTATATGGAGTGTAGACACTGATTTATAATTATACATAGGCAGACGTTGAAAACCCTGATCAGACAGCTCCTGGAAGGAGCTTTCCGATCTATTTCCCCTCAGTTCGCCAGCACGCTCTCTATCGACGAACAATTACTACCTTGCATTGCGTCTTATCGAAAACGAAACACAAAACATACAAGGATGAAAGCAGGAAGTGGAAAGAACCTGAGCGTGACATATGGTAGAGGAATAATTCAACACATAAGTGAAAATGTGCAGGGTTGACGATAAAACAATACCGTACACATGGTAACGTTAGAGAAAATTAAATATGCATACTGGTTAAGAACCTATCATGGTGTAGTATACAAACTAAAACAATCTAATATTTAGAAGTAATTGGTAAACTGGTCAAATTACAATAATAAACTTTTATACAAAAACTTCTATAAATGATATTTTACATATGATAATATACGATTGTAATAGGAAAGGACTTTGAGGAAGGACGCTAACAGACTTTAGGATCAACTTCAGGTAGGTAGGTGAACCTGTACAAAGTAAAAACATCATTGATGTATTTGGGTGATTGCCATGAAAATTTGGTATATTTTTCCGACTTATTTCCGTGTTAAAAAAGGAGCACTCACGTAAGTAATGCTTTTCATTTCCAACAACTCCAGTTTGACAAAGCGATCAGTGAATCAGTGAACTATCACACAGTCATGGACGACTGCCGATTCGGATAAACTACATATTGACAGCAGGAAACCATAAGACAATAGAACTGGTGATGCGGGTGGTTCAGTTTAGGGGCCTCACGATGGGGATTTCCTCTAGATAGCACTAGCCTTATGTAATCAGTATCTCTCTCTCTCTCTCTCTCTCTCCTCTATATATATATATATATATATATATATATATATATATATATATATATATATAGTAAAGAGACTCTGATGTATTCAAGGGATTTCATAGCCTAGAAAAAATATATGACCACAGCAAGGAGGGTCAGTAGTGATCTCATCCAGTGCTGGAATAATTCGCATGTAGTTATTTGTCCCATGTCATGATTTTCCAGAGCTGTAAGTAGCACTCCTTGATCCTGATACAATTTCAACGAAATTGCTTGATACATTTGTTTCCGCAGCCATTTTACGCTTGCGTAAAACCAGGGTCACTATATATACATATGAAGAAACCCTGGTAAAACCAAGCTTGTTAAACATTTTAGGTTTATGTATGTAAATAACTTTCATATGCATGCGGCACTCTTTACATTAAATTATAACATAGTAGTGAAATGTTTTCTTGAAATCTTTATTATTATTATTATTGTGAGTTTTGTGAGCCATGCTCAGCAGAGTTGTAAAGGTTCGAGTTATTTCGTATTTTAGCTCTGCTAAGGTAGGTTATTGCGATAGAGATACGAATTTGAATCAAGTTTTATTGTGAGTTTTGTTGATCATATTGAGCAGGGTTGTAGGGTTCGGAATATTTCGTGTTTTTTTTTAATTCTGTATTGTCACATTAAGAAATGAAAACATTTCAAATACATGTAGAACTATTGACAATCAAACAACGTACCTAACCAGTGTTCACCTTCCGGATCTCCAAAACCTTCCCGGTACGACTCAAAGTCACGATAAAAGTCTACAGTTCCGTCAAACCGTCGCTGGAACACCTTGGATCAATGAAATGATACATAAGGGTGTTAAACAAAGCTGATAACATATTTTAGATCCATGAATTATACTATAAAGTTTAATAAATGACTTTCTCATTATACTTGTTGATATAATGAGTTTAAAGTAAAACAAAAGTAAGTGATTAAAATATATCTGAAATGTATATTGATTGTGGTTGTTATTAAGGCTAACAACTTAATTTTCCTTCAGAAATGAAACATTAATAGATTTGTATGCATAAATAAATGATAAATAAATTTGCAAATGGATTTTAATGTCCTTTTAATTTCGTCATTTTATCATATTTGCTAAAATTGGGTCAACTACTGGAAATATGGTCAATTCCATTGTTTGATATACAATTTTTGCTGAATCTATTTGCCCTTCGAATCCTACCAAAACGGTTTTGAAGATTTACAAATTTAACATGTTCCATTAAAATGATGAAATTCTTTGAATTTATTTCTAATCCGTAGAACTTTGAATTTTAATATTTAACGTATCTTAATATCTTTCATGGTATATTATGTACATGTGCCTGCAAAAGATCAATATTTACCGTCCAGCCACCGCCATCTGTGGTCATATCGCAATACACGATCACTTGAGAATGTTGCACGTACACGGTCTGTACGCCGTCACCACGATCACCATTAGCGTATCTGTCAGCACAGTCTTCCGGCATGTCTAGTAACGTGAAATTAATATAAAATATGAAAAAGAATATGATAAAGAGTTTATTTTCAAAATATACATGTAGGCATCATACCCATGATATACACATATGTAAAACCTGTCATTCACAAATATACATGGCATATACATATACATATAACATATATATATTAATTTTAACATATCTAAATGATCTTATACAAACTTTCATAAATACTCGTACACCACTAAACACACACATAGTTCTATGCAAATATATATATATAATATAAAATGAAAGATAAGAACAATTTTTATGTACAATACGGCTGGATAAGAAAACAAAACTCGCTATCATTATTACAACTTTTGGTGATGATAATGATCAGCAGCAGCAGGCTATATATTTGGATAATACATGCATTGTTACACCGTATATAGCTTACGCCGTATATAGCTTACATGTGAGCTGTATACGTCGGTTGACAATGTAAACAGCTCACGGTGAGCTATATTCGTTGATTGACAACTTATACAGCGTACGTAAGATATATACTTATATTATATAGGAAACTGGCATAAACGTTTCGTTTAAGAAAAAAAATATGTTGCTGCAAATGATTAGCAAGACATGGGGTGGCAACTTCAGGAAATATACCGTTTGCAATCTAGAAGCGATCAAACTTCACTAAAAACTGGTTAAATTAAAAGTTAAATAATATTTATTTTTTTCGTTTTTTTCAATCTTCTGCTTTTATTTTTTGTCCCATTTTCACGAAACTTTCACAGATTATGACATTTTATTTTATATTTCAAAGGTACTGCGGTTTCAAATTCTAAAATTTTAGCAAAGGCCAAGGTCATTAGTTGGTTATTTTTTTTTTCTTTGGCCTTAAATAACTCAAAATCTAAAATATTTTATCGGAACAATATGCGTGAAAAATCAAGTCCTTGAAGGGACCTCCGTAGTGATTATCTGAATTCAAGAAAAGGGCATATCTTATGAAAAGCTTTTTATACACTGCAACCAAACATTTGAGAGACCATGTTCTTTTCACACCTAACATCTTGGACTATCTATGAAAAATATTTTGCTAGCTTGTGTCAACATAATTAAAATGTGATAGTCAACTGTAATCACTTATGTTCAAATATTTGAAATGCGTAAAAAGGTCAATGCATGACAATTGTAATTTGTAAACAACACGCAGCAATATAAAACGGCATACGATAATGCGACATGTCGAGTGTTGTCGAGTGTTGTGTCGCATTGTCTTATATCCCGTTGCATTGTGGTGCGTTATATCATAATGTTGTGTGTCGAGAATTAACTGCAACACGACACACAAACATTCCACAACATTTGTACGCTATAATGTTTAACGTCGTGTCACTTTTTCGTACGTCATGTCGCATAGTCGTGTGTCGTGTACATTGTCGTGCGCCAACCTTTTCATGCAAAGCACGATATAAGCACAACAATATAAAATGACACTTGACAATGTGATACGACGCACTTCAATTTGAAACAAACTTAAGATGAAATATGATGGTAAATTCAACTTGATATCATTTGCGCAATGATGTCGAGTGTCATGTTGCTTTCTCATATGTCAATTTATATTGTTGTATGTCGTTCGTAATTTTCGAGAGTCGATTACAAATGTCGTTTGTCGCCATCATAAAGCAACTCACACATCTTACATAGCAATAACCGAATTCTGTAAAAGAGTTTTCAAGTTTGCAACTACATAATAAACGAGCAATACTCGTTGGGTAAAAGATATGCTTAAATATTACGACAAATCGTTTGAAAGATCATTGTTAACGGCATTCAACAAGCCAGTGAATGAAGAAATATATTATTCGAACCATGGGACTCGTAAACGAAAAACCAGTGAAATCGCGATAGTGATTCTAGTTGTGATTACATTAGCACCATCATAATCTTTGACGTACATGTAGCAATAGTTTGTTTGCTTGGAAAAAATGTCCCACCAACATTATTTGAGTCATTTGGGAACTTTTGTCTAGATGAAACTAATATAATGTTGTCGCATTGCGGTACCACGTCGTAGACAAGTGACATGATAATAGTAGAAGAGACTTAAGGAGCATAAAGCTACATGTAAATGAAATGTCATGGTGGTTGATGGCTGTGCTTCTTAGGTTTTACATCAAAAAGTAAAACAGTTGTTGAAAAATGACCACGTGTGTATATGTGTTTCTTTATTTAGACCTTATGGCCAAGGATAACTCAAGATTTTCAATGGGGTTCTATTTTTTTGTTGAGGAGACAGCAGATAGAAGATACCTTGGTTGGATACAAGGGAGTCCGGATGCGATATCCTAGCTCTTTTGCGAATATTGACCCCTTGTGTCATTTACGTGTCCGGTGTATAGCACCGATACATGGGAGACTAGACCAAGTACTGAGTACTCTGAGTTCCCATAGCAACCCAATTTTTAGAGTCCTGGCTTGGATTCGAACCCCAAATCTAACTCAATAACAGCGCCGGTGACCATTATATAGCATATTTTTGGCCACTTGGCATACATTTTTGCCTCGCCTCAATATCTTCATGGTAACAGTACTGTATTACAAAAAAATGCATTCTGATATAATAGGACATTCTCAAAACAAAACGTGCAGTGATTTTAAATTCCCTACTTTATTTAATAATTTTGATTGGGGGCAAATTTAGTAGGAAAGTGCACTTTGTCATATTTCACAAACACCGAGAAAAGTCGTGCGTCCATCCTCCTGTGGTGGTGCTCTTGTTTCTGAGAATAGATCACTGTCTGAAAACGGTTTCCGTCAGAAATGACCAAAAACGGGTCATCGTTCAAAAATAAACGCGTGTCTATCACCCGAAATCAGCGCGCAACGGTCAAAAATATGTACAAAATGACTGTCAGAATTTTGCTGATACCCAAGATATGTATAACGAAGAAAAGTGACCCCATACAAATGTCCCCCTCCTTATATTTCAAATATAAAAGAGACTTCCTGGTCAAAGCATTTCGACTCTCCCCCCTCCGGGTCATAGTATTATGATCCTTACCCAAGTGAAGTGAACTGAGCCCCCACCCCTTCCTATCCAACCTCAAAAAAGTTTAAAATACCGGTCAAAATATGACACTTGTAATTTTCTAATGAAACGTTATTGCGATTACAGGACGAACGAACAGTAGACGGGCGGACGGACATACACACACACACACACAGACACACTTCCAATACTACCTCTACAACTACAGCAGCAGCAACAATACAAATATCAACATCAGCAATAATGATAGCAACAACAACTACATGAATTCATATCAATGTGTTGATGACGATGCTGCTGCTGCTACTGACGACGACAATGTTGATGATCATCTTTCAGAAATAAACTATTTACGGCGATATGCAGCATCCTTAGATATACAACTTACGGTGAGCTGTATTCGTTGTAAGCTGCATACTGTTTTATAGTCGACGTATACAGCTCATGCGTAAACTGTTTACGGCGTTACGGTGTAACAATGCATATAAAAAACAACAACAACAACAACAAACAAACAACAATAAAAAACACCTCCACCACCACCAACAACAAAAAACCAAACAAACAAACAATAATGATAAACGACCAAAGGAACAAAAACATCAGTATTCATAATGATAATTATTATTATCATTTTCATTGTTATTAGCATCAACACTATATTTAGTACCGGTAATCAAATCAGTCAGTACTAAGACCGTGATCATACTGTGCTTATTATGCAGATTACAAGGTTCATAGCTAGACCTGAGGATTTCAGATAATATATTGTGGTTTAAGAACATAAAAGATAATTTGACATTTAAGTTCAAAATTGCAGTAGTTCTCATGAAAATTATCGAGTATCAAATATTGTTCTTTAAAGCGAAGTTTCAGAAGAATACAAACAACATCATAATGCTATTTGGATGTAAAATTTTGTAATTAAACGAAAATAACGATTTATTCGCAAAGTTTCGAGCTGAGCTGATAAGTCAGTTCAAATAAATCTCTGCAAAATAATTATAAAACGAATACAGAGACGCATTGTACATCTAAGTGGATTCACATATGATTGAAAAAAAAAACTGATATAAAACTCGGTCTCCACATTTACTCAACAAAAGCAGGTTGCATAAAAATATCTAGATCATAAAAATGCAACTCCAATGAAAATTCTCATTAGAAATAAACTTGCAAAATATGGGAACATGCTTATATTTGAAAGCGAAGTCGATTGAAAAAAGGAACATTCAAATAACTTAAGAAAATGGTTTAAATTATATTTTACGTGCATGTACAAAAGTGAAACTAAGATAAAAAGCCAATGGCATGAAAAAGTAATATAATACTAAGAACAACTTTTGATTTCATCGACTCTTTGTCTTTATTCTGAATAGTTCATATGAAAACCAAGTCGATATAGAAATATTTTAACAACAACAATTGTTCAGCTCCGAAATGCGAATAGTAAATC